>WNGS01161807.1:51106-67609 GCA_020271785.1 Procambarus virginalis | reverse complement strand
TCTGGCTCTTTGGTCCCGCCTCTCAACTGTCAATCACTGGTGTACAGGTTCCTGAGCCTACTGGGCTCTATCATATCTACATTTGAAACTGTGTATGGAGTCAGCCTCCACCACATCACTTCCTAATGTATTCCATCCGTTAACTACTCTGACACTGAAAAAGTTCCTTCTTACGTCCCGGTGGCTCATGTGGGTACTCAGTTTCCACCTATGTCCCCTTGTTCGTGTCCCGCCAGTGTTGAATAGTTTATCCTTGTTTACCCGGTCGATTTCCCTGAGGATTTTGTAGGTTGTGATCATGTCCCCCCTTACTCTTCTGTCTTCCAGTGTCGTAAGGTGCATTTCCCGCAGCCTTTTGCATACCTTTGGACTTTTTCCAGCTTCGTCTTGTGCTTGACAAGGTACGGGCTCCATGCTGGGGCCGCATACTAAAGGATTGGTCTTACATATGTGGTGTACAAGATTCTGAATGATTCCTTACACAGGTTCCTGAAGGCTGTTCTGATGTTAGCCAGCCTCGCATATGCCGCAGACGTAATTCTTTTTATGTGGGCTTCAGGTGACAGGTTTGGTGTGATATCAACTCCTAGATCTTTCTCTCTGTCTGTTTCATTAAGTACTTCATCTCCTATTCTCTATCCTGTGTCTGGCCTCCGATTTCCACTGCCTAGTTTCATTACTTTGCATTTACTCGGATTGAACTTCAACAGCCATTTGCTGGACCAATCACTCAGTCTGTCTAGGTCATCTTGTGGAGGTCATCAAGTGGAAGAAGAACTCAGCAACACATACCCAGGTGTAGCCCGAGGCCCGCCACGCCGCCATTATAAAGCCTGACCCACATTAGTGTTAGCTTAACGTGAAGGAGTCGTGTCCATCACCTATACCAGGCCACATTCACCATCACAGCTCAGCTGCCCCTTATATTACCTAACCATTGTACATTAACCATTACTGACTAATTAGAACCAATCGATTAATTTCCATTGGGATATTAATTAATAAAAACCCCGTAACTTGTGTCAAAACTTGTGGGAAAATTAGAATCATACAGACCGCTATCGAAATATATCAAATAATATATCAATTATAAACAATTAAATAAATTAATTAATAATTATAATTAAAATATCTAAATCCCACGATTTAGTTTTCCCCACCAAGCCACCGGTCAGTACACACAGTGTGACGCACCACCGGTCAGTACACACAGTGTGACGCACCACCGGTCAGTACACACTGTGTGACGCACCACCGGTCAGTACACACAGTGTGACGCACCACCGGTCAGTACACACAGTGTGACGCACCACCGGTCAGTACACACACTGTTTGACGCACCACCGGTCAGTACACACTGTGTGACGCACCACCAGTCAGTACACACAGTGTGACGCACCACCGGTCAGTACACACAGTGTGACGCTCCACCGGTCAGTACACAGTGTGACGCACCATTGGTCAGTACACAGTGTGACGCACCACCGGTCAGTACACAGTGTGACGCGCCACCGGTCAGTACACAGTGTGTGATGCGCCTCCAGTCAGTACACAGTGTGACGCACCACCATTCAGTACACAGTGTGACGCACCACCAGTCAGTACACAGTGTGTGACGCACCACCGGTCAATACACAGTGTGTGACGCACCACCGGTCAATACACAGTGTGTGACGCACCACCGGTCAATACACAGTGTGTGACGCGCCACCAGTCAGTACACAATGTGTGACGCATCACCGATCAGTACACAGTGTGACGCACCACCGGTCAGTACACAGTGTGACGCACCACCGGTCAGTACACAGTGTGTGATGCGCCACCAGTCAGTACACAGTGTGACGCGCCACCAGTCAGTACACAGTGTGACGCACCACCAGTCAGTACACAGTGTGACGCACCACCAGTCAGTACACACAGTGTGACGCGCCACCAGTCAGTACACAGTGTGACGCACCACCAGTCAGTACACAGTGTGTGACGCGCCACCAGTCAGTACACAGTGTGTGACGCGCCACCAGTCAGTACACAGTGTGTGACGCACCACCGGTCAGTACACAGTGTGTGACGCGCCACCGGTCAGTACACAGTGTGTGACGCACCACCGGTCAGTACACAGTGTGACGCACCACCGGTCAGTACACAGTGTGACGCACCACCGGTCAGTACACAGTGTGACGCACCACCGGTCAGTACACAGTGTGACGCGCCACCGGTCAGTACACAGTGTGTAATGCGCCTCCAGTCAGTACACAGTGTGACGCACCACCAGTCAGTACAGTGTGTGACGCGCCACCGGTCAGTACACAGTGTGACGCGCCACCGGTCAGTACACAGTGTGAGAGCACCACCGGCCAGTACACAGTGTGACGCGCCACCAGTCAGTACACAGTGTGACGCGCCACCAGTCAGTAAACACAGTGTGACGCGCCACCGGTCAGTACACAGTGTGACTCGCCACCAGTCAGTACACAATGTGACGCACCACCGGTCAGTACACAGTGTGACGCGCCACCAGTCAGTACACAGTGTGACGCGCCACCAGTCAGTACACAGTGTGACGCGCCACCGGTCAGTACACACAGTGTGACGCGCCACCGGTCAGTACACAGTGTGACGCGCCACCAGTCAGTACACAGTGTGACGTGCCACCAGTCAGTACACAGTGTGACGCACCACCAGTCAGTACACAGTGTGACGCACCACCGGTCAGTACACAGTGTGACGCACCACCAGTCAGTACACACAGTGTGACGCGCCACCGGTCAGTACACAGTGTGTCGCGCTACCAGTCAGTACACAATGTGACGCACCACCGGCCAGTACACACAGTGTGACGCGCCACCGGTCAGTACACACAGTGTGACGCGCCACCAGTCAGTACACACAGTGTGACGCACCACCGGTCAGTACACAGTGTGACGCACCACCGGTCAGTACACACAGTGTGACGCACCACCGGTCAGTACACACAGTGTGACGCACCACCGGTCAGTACACAGTGTGACGCACCACCGGTCAGTACACTCAGTGTGACGCGCCACCGGTCAGTACACACAGTGTGACGCGCCACCGGTCAGTACACACAGTGTGACGCACCACCGGTCAGTACATACAGTGTGACGCACCACCGGTCAGTACACACAGTGTGACGCACCACCGGTCAGTACACACAGTGTGACGCACCACCGGTCAGTACACACAGTGTGACGCACCACCGGTCAGTACACACAGTGTGACGCACCACCGGTCAGTACACACAGTGTGACGCACCACCGGTCAGTACACACAGTGTGACGCACCACCGGTCAGTACACACAGTGTGACGCACCACCGGTCAGTACACACAGTGTGACGCACCACCGGTCAGTACACAGTGTGACGCACCACCGGTCAGTACACACAGTGTGACGCACCACAGGTCAGTACACAGTGTGACGCACCACCGGTCAGTACACACAGTGTGACGCACCACCAGTCAGTACACACAGTGTGAATCACCACCAGTCAGTACAGTGTGACGCGCCACCGGTCAGTACACAGTGTGACGCGCCACCGGTCAGAACACACAGTGTGACGCACCACCAGTCATTACACACAGTGTGACGCACCATTGGTCAGTACACAGTGTGACGCACCACCGGTCAGTACACAGTGTGACGCACCACCGATCAGTACACACAGTGTGACGCACCACCGGTCAGTACACACAGTGTGACGCACCACCGGTCAGTACACACAGTGTGACGCACCACCGGTCAGTACACACAGTGTGACGCACCACCGGTCAGTACACACAGTGTGACGCACCACCGGTCAGTACACACAGTGTGACGCACCACCGGTCAGTACACACAGTGTGACGCACCACCGGTCAGTACACACAGTGTGACGCACCACCGGTCAGTACACACAGTGTGACGCACCACCGGTCAGTACACACAGTGTGACGCACCACCGGTCAGTACACACAGTGTGACGCACCACCGGTCAGTACACACAGTGTGACGCACCACCGGTCAGTACACACACAGTGTGACGCACCACCGGTCAGTACACACAGTGTGACGCACCACCGGTCAGTACACACAGTGTGACGCACCTCCAGTCAGTACACACAGTGTGACGCACCACCGGTCAGTACACACAGTGTGACGCACCTCCAGTCAGTACACACAGTGTGACGCACCACCAGTCAGTACACACAGTGTGACGCACCACCAGTCAGTACACACAGTGTGACGCACCACCAGTCAGTACACACAGTGTGACGCACCACCGGTCAGTACACAGTGTGACGCACCACCGGTCAGTACACACAGTGTGACGCACCACCGGTCAGTACACACAGTGTGACGCACCACCAGTCAGTACACACAGTGTGACGCACCATCAGTCAGTACACACAGTGTGACGCACCACCTTTCAGTACACACAGTGTGACGCACCACCGGTCAATACACAGTGTGACGCACCACCGGTCAATACACAGTGTGACGCACCACAGGTCAGCACACACAGTGTGACGCACCACAGGTCAGCACACACAGTGTGACGCACCACCATTCAGTACACACAGTGTGACGCACCACCAGTCAGTACACACAATGTGACGCACCACCATTCAGTACACACAGTGTGACGCACCACCGGTCAATACACAGTGTGACGCACCACAGGTCAGCACACACAGTGTGACGCTCTTCTGGTAGAGCAGAATGGACACACACTACACAAGTCTGCTCTTCAACACAGGATTTACACATGACAGGAATAACTTTTCACAGGAACTAAATCCACAGAAAAGGGAATATTTTGTTGATCCGACATTCTCACAGCCAGGAGTAGCCTCCATGTTGCTGTTATTGCACATTCTTACTCTCCTGTTGCATATGTTTGTTGTGCAGTGTTTAAATGTTTGTAGTGTTTTGGTGATTACAATGTTATTGATGAAAAATACTGCCAACACCTGCTGCCCCCGGACAACCAACCACAGCTGACAACACCTGCTGCCCCCGGACAACCAACCACAGCTGACAACACCTGCTGCCCCCGGACAACCAACCACAGCTGACAACACCTGCTGCCCCCGGACAACCAACCACAGCTGACAACACCTGCTGCCCCCCGGACAACCAACCACAGCTGACAACACCTGCTGCCCCCCGAACAACCAACCACAGCTGACAACACCTGCTGCCCCCCGAACAACCAACCACAGCTGCCAACAGGGAACCATCAAATCCAGGGATCCCATCACAATGGTTGTACTCTTCAAGTCACTTGTGTTGTCCCGTCTCGAGTACTGCTCAGTACTCACTTCCCCCTTCAGAGCAGGAGAGATTGCTGAAATAGAGGGAATACAGAGAACATATACGGCACGCATAGACGAGATAAAACACCTAAATTATTGGGATCGTCTCTAAGCTCTCCAAATGTACTCTCTAGAAAGGAGACGAGAGAGATACCAAATAATATACAGGCGGAAAATACTGGAGGGCCAGGGCCCAAATCTGCACAGTAAAATAACAACGTACTGGAGTGAACGACATGGAAGAAAATGGAGAATAGAACCAGTGAAGAGCAGAGGTGTCATAGGCCAACTCGTCCTCGCAAATTCGTATAGTCAATATTGACTTATTAAATACGTGCATAGGTGACATACTAAACATAATAGTTCACCTTGAAAAGCTTCATAGAAAACACCGACCTTACCTAACCTTGTTAGTATGTTAAGATATCTTATATCTTTGTAATTACAATTGTTACTTTACCTATTATAGGTATAGGTTAAATAATAATTGTAATTACGAAGCAATAAGATGCTTATCTTAACATACTAACAAGGTTAGGTAAGGTTGGTGTTTTCTATGAAGCTTTTCAAGGTGAACTATTATGTTTAGTATGTCACCTATGCACGTATTTAATAAGTCAATATTGACTATACGAATTTGCGAGGACGGGTTGCATAGGCACAATCAGAGAACACTGTATAAACATCAGAGGTCCGCGGTTGTTCTACGTCCTCCCAGCGAGGATAAGAAATATTGCCGGAACAACCGTGGACATCTTCAAGAGGAAACTAGATTTATTCCTTCAAGGAGTTCCGGACCAACCGGGCTGTGGTGGGTATGTGGGCCTGCGGGCCGCTCCAAGCAACAGCCTAGTGGACCAAACTCTTACAAGTCGAGCCTGGCCTCGGGCCGGGCTTGGGGAGTAGAAGAACTCCATCAACAAGGTAAGCAGGCAACACCTGCTTCCCCAGAACAACCAACCACAGCTGCCAACACCTGCTAATCCCCTGCTCCTGCTCATTCCTTTTCCTCTCCTCCTCCCTCCTCTCACCACCTCCACCCCCTCCCTCTCATCCTTCCCTATCATCTCCTCCCCCACCTCACCCTCTCCCCCCCCCTATTTCGCGTCTCATCTGTCTGCCCTGCCCCCTTATTTCCTCATTCCCCTCTTACCCCACTCCCTCCCTCCTTCCCCACCCCCTCCCTGGTACCCCCACCGCCTCCCTGGTACCCCCCCACCACCACGGCCACAGACGCCGACGGACCGCTCACCAAAGTTGCCGGATCCAAAAAGTCAACTCTCCACAACTCCACAACCAACACTTGGCAAACTGCGGCGAAATGTTCAAGCTTTCTTTTACCCGGAGATTGTTATCAACACCAACATGGCCGGTTGTGTTGCTCTTACGGCTATGGCCGGTTGTGTGGCTCTTACGGCTGTGGCCGGTTGTGTTGCTCTTACGGCTGTGGCCGGTTGTGTGGCTCTTACGGCTGTGGCCGGTTGTGTTGCTCTTACGGCTGTGGCCGGTTGTGTGGCTCTTACGGCTGTGGCCGGTTGTATTGCTCTTACGTGTGTGGCCGGTTGTGTGGCTCTTACGGCTGTGGCCGGTTGTGTGACTCTTACGGCTGTGGCCGGTTGTGTGACTCTTACGGCTGTGGCCGGTTGTGTTGTTCTTACGGCTGTGGCCGGTTGTGTGGCTCTTACGGCTGTGGCCGGTTGAGTGGCTCTTACGGCTGTGGCCGGTTGTGTGGCTCTTACGGCTGTGGCCGGTTGTGTGGCTCTTACGGCTGTGGCCAGTTGTGTGGCTCTTAAGAGTGTGGCCGGTTGTGTGCACGCGGCCACACCTGACATGTGGCTGTAAGTGTAACACCCAAATTGTCCAGTCAGTGAGGTGTTAATCTGTGTATGGAGTCAGCCTCCACCACATCACTTCCTAATGCATTCCATTTGTCTACTACTCTGACACTGAAAAAATCCTTTCTAACATCTCTATGGCTCATTTTGGGCACTCAATTTCCACCTGAATCCCCTAGTGCGTGTGCCCCTTTTGTTAAAAAGTCGGTCTTTATCTACCCTATCAATTCCTCTGAGAGTCTTGTATGTGGTGATCATGTCTCCTCTAACTCTTGTCTCCCAGTGACGTGAGGTTAAATTCCTGTAGTCTCTCCTTGTAGCTCATACCTCTCAGTTCGGGTACTAGTCTGGTGGCAAACGTTTGAACCTTTTCCAGTTTAGTCTTATGCTTGACTAGAAATGGACTCCATGCTGGAGCCGCATACTCCAGGATTGGTCTGACATATGTGGTATATATTGTTCTGAAAGATTCCGTTCATAAGTTTCTAAAAAGCCGTTCTTATGTTAGCCAACCTGGCATATGCCGCTGATGTTATCCTCTTGATATGTGCTTCAGGGGACAGGTCTAGCGTGATATCAACCCCCAGGTCTTTCTCTCTGACTCTTGAAGTATTTCATCTTCCAAATGATACCTTATATCTGGTCTCCTGCTCCATACACCTATCTTCATTACATTACATTACATTTGCTTGGGTTAAACTCAAACAACAACCATTCGTTTGACCATTCCTGCAGCTTGTCCAGGTCTTCTTAAATTCGCAAGCTGTCCTCCTCTGTCTTAATCCTTCTCATTATTTTGGCGTCGTCAGCAAACATTGAGAGGAAGGAGTCTATACCCTCTGGGAGATCATTTACGTATATCAGAAACATGATAGGTCCGAGTACAGAGCCCTGTAGGACTCCACTGGTGAATTCACGCCAATCTGAGGTCTCACCCCTCACTGTAACTCTCTGCTTCTTATTGCTTAGGTACTCCCTTATCCACTAGAGCGCCCTACTAGTTACTCCTGCCTGTTTCTCCAGCTTATGCATCAGCCTTTTATAGGATACTGTCTCAAAGGCTTTCCGACAGTCCAAAAACGCAGTCCGCCCATCCTTCTTTGTTTTGCTTAATGTTTGTCACCTGATCGTAGAATTCTATTAAGCTTGTAAGGCAAGATTTACCCTCCATGAAACCATGTTGATGGGTTGTCACGAAGTCTCTTCTCTACAGATGTGTTATTAGGTTTTTTCTCACGATCTTCTCCATCACCTTGCATGGTTTACAAGTTAAGGACACTTGCCTGTAGTTCAGCGCCTCTTGTCTTTTACCCTTTTTGTATATTGGTACTACATTAGCCGTCTTCCATATTTCTGGTAGGTCTCCCGTTTCCAGTGACCTACTATACACTATGGAGAGTGGCAAACAAAGCGCTCCTGCACACTTTCAATACCCATGGTGAGATTCCATATAGGCTAATAGCCTTTCTCACGTCCAGCTCCAATAGGTACCGCTTGACCTCATCTCTTGTAATTTCGAACCCTTCCAAGGGCGCCTGGTTTACTGCCACCTCTCCTTGCGCTGTGACCTCTCCTTGTTCTATTGTGAAGACCTCCTGGACCCTCTTGTTGAGTTCTTCACACACCTCTTTTGTCATTCCCTGTGCACCTGTCCTCACCCATTCTAAGTTTCACTTCCTGTTCCTTCACTGTTGTTTTCCTTCTGATGTGACTGTGGAGTAGCTTTGGTTCGGTCTTGGCTTTGTTTGCTATATCATTTTCATACTTTTTATCAGCTTCTCTTCTCACACTAACATACTCATTCCTGGTTCTCTGGTATCTCTCTCTACTTTCTAGTGTTCTGTTATTTCGGAAGTTCCTCCACGCCCTTTTGTTCAGCTCCTTTGCTTTCATACATGCCCCATTAAACCACGGAATTCTTCTTTTGCTTCTCAGTTGTTTCCAACCAGGCCGGGATAAACCTGTTTACTATCTCCTGACACTTTTGGTGACATAGTCCATCATGTCTTGTACGGACTTAGTTCTGAGTTCTGTGTCCCATTGTATATACCATAGGAATTTTGTTGTCTCCATCCTCTTGTTTTTCTTTTGTCTTTCCTCTTATATCAAACGTTTCAGCTCAGAGTGAATTTCTGGCACATTTCTTGGTATTTTCTTGTGCTTTTCCAAGTGAGAGTTGTGTGCTGGGATGCATATTTAAGAGTGGGTCACCGTTGACGTGTATTGTGGTGGCCAACCATCGTTGTCCAAGTGTTTGGACGTTACCTGGTGTTGGCCAGTAGGCCGAGCGTTGCTGCTCTTATTGATGTCAACTCTGGCCATCAGATTTGGGGGTTAGTTTACTCTCAGGTCTTTATTTATTGCTGGTTGAAAACTCTGTCTTCCCTTCATTCTGTACTGGTCTTTTCTCACGCAGTCCTTAAATCTTTGCATTTGGCCTGGATACAGTCATTCTCATTCCAAACTCTTCTCATTAGTTTTGCAGCGTCTGACAAGTTCCTCTGTAAGGTCGTTGAAATACAAACTGGAATGGCCCCTGAACCGACCCTTGAGGTACTCCACTCGTAACCTCTCTCCACCCTGATGTGATGTGTTCACTGTGACCCTTTGCTTCCTCCCTGAGAGGTGTTCTCTGAGCCTATGACCCATCTTAAGATTCTCCCTGATACACTAGCCTGCCTCTCTAGCTTCAGAAGGAGTCTCTTATGCAGGGTAGTATAGACTGCTTCTTGATAGTCAAGGAATGTGCAGTCTACCCGTCCGTATCTTGTTTGAGTTCTGTCATCTCATTGTAGAAGGAAGGTAGGGAACTATGCAGCAGTCTTGGTCACGTCCAGTTCCTGTAGATACATCTTTACTGCTTCTGGTGTCACTGACACACTCCAGTGGAAGGTAAGGGAATTATGAGGAGGAAGGTTCCCTTTGGGCTCTGGCTTTGGGCTTTGCGCTGTAGTTCCGTTTGGGCTCTAAGCTGTAGTGACGGATCTGGCGCCAGCGTCAATACTTCCTGAAGGCTTGTCTTAAGTTCCTCACTTACTTTCTTAGCATTCTCGGCGTTCTCTCGTTTTTTTGTTGTATTTATATATACAAGAGTTGTTACATTCTTGACCATCCACCAGTACGCAGAGCGCCTCGGGCAGGTCCTTAATCTTAATGTTCCCCGGACTACGACCCGCCAAATAGTTTAACAACCAGGTACCCATTTTACTGTTGGGTAAACACATGCTACAGTTAGGGAATAACGCCCGGTAAATCATCCCCGGCCAGGATACAAACCCAGGCCAAAACGCATGCGAAACGCCGGGCGGGTGTCTTACCACTGCGCCACTGTTGCGTTTGTTAAGTGTGATCAGCTAGTGGTGTTGCAGGTGAGGAACAGTTTGGTCTGGGTCGTAGCATCCTCGTGCTGCCGGCCGCCACACTCCTAGTTCATGTGGGGACATTTCTCGCTCCTTGGTAGGTGTCGTGATTACTGTTCCTTGTGTTCTTAGTATATCACTTCCAGGCGCTCTTGTTCCTTCTGGCTGCTTGCAGACCCTGCCTGTTGAACCCTGGGGACCCTGAACCCTGGGGGCCCTGAACCCTGGGGGGCCCTGAACCCTGGGGACCCTGAACCCTGGGGGGCCCTGAACCCTGGGGGGCCCTGAACCCTGGGGAACCCTGGGGGCCCTGAACCCTGGGGAACCCTGAACCCAGGGGAACCCTGAACCCTGGGGACCCTGAACCCTGGTGAACCATGAACCCTGGGGAACCCTGAATCATGGGAACCCTGAACCCTAGGGAACCCTTGTTACGGTGCCCTCTCCTATTTCTTTCGTTTGCCTGCTTTAAGAGTCATATCAGCTCTCCCTACTGATTCTCTGAGGCACTGGGAGTCTGTAGATATATGTGGCGACCAGACCGGCCGCCAGATAAGAGAAGTTCACATTATAAGTTGTAGGTAAAGGGGAAAGTGGCGCCCTGATACAAATGAAATAGTACCCCCTACCTGCAGACCCGCCATGTTGTAGAAAACGCTAGCCGTGTGCGGATTGGGTGGCATGGGTCACGGGTGACCAATCAGAGCCCGCCGTGACGTCACCGAGTGCCCCGGGCGGCGCCAACGTCAGAGTTGACCTGACTGTGGAGGTGAGAGGACGTGCCTCGGTCAGCTCTCAAGGATTTGAGGCTTTACAAGCCTTTCTCAGTAGATTAGAGCTGGCTATCGCAGCCCACAATAGATATTGGAGACCCTGCGCATCTGGGAAGCAAAAGGGAACCAAGTTCGTTGAGCAAAGGAGTGCCAAACTTGGAAAATAGTCGGCGACGATGCTGGGCGGCGACACTGGACGAAGGGTCTGGAAGGTGCGTCGGGCAGGCATAGCTGTGACTGGGTGACATTCACTGAGGGCTTGGAGGGACGACACCGTTCCTAGAACAAGGAGCAACGCCTTGTGGAAGGGACGAGTGTGTGAATATAGTGATTAGCTCAGTGCCCATTAGTGAACCAGGATTGGGATAGCTGAATCTCAGGGATTGGAACGGCGACGACGCGATGGCTTCACGTCACCTAAGGACCTGTGGAACGTTCCTGGCTCGTCAAGGATCGACTCAGGAAGCGTGGGAACCTCACACCATCGAGGGACAGGCGTCGTGAGCCAGGAATGTAAAGGTAGATCACTTTCCCTCCCATTACCCCTTGTGTGAGTAAGCTAGATAGGCCACGATATTTACTTATGTATGTGGCAGTGTGACATTAATACTTTAGTAGTAGAATAGGCTGCAGGACAGCTTGTATCCACGACTGTTGGAGAGGACAGTGTGTGTGGACGGCAGGACAGTGAAGAAGAGGTGCCGACGTGGTGAAGAGGCCCTTCTGTGAGTGTGTGTGACTCCTGTCTTTCTGCCCAGTTGAAGGAGTGTTGGAGGTCGTGGAAGAAGAGTTGCTGACGATCTCCAGATTTATTATCCTTATTTTCATTTTCATGTATTGCTTGTGATTGTATGTGTGATCATGTAGTTTGTGTCAGTAAATTCACACATTTTATCCTTGTGTTTAAGTGTGTCTCCATTATAATATTTCTCTAGGAGCATACATGAAGGTTATCATAGTACCACCTATGGAACACCACGTTCTCTATAGAAGTTCTTATTGCCTGGAGAGTGGTAAAACAGCACAGACTTATATAAAAGTGTACCCTTAGCCATCCGATCAGTACTAGTGCCTGAATGGTGGCAACTAGTAACGTGGTGGCTAGAGAGAGGTAAAGTCACACAGACCTTCATGGGAGAGTACCCTGGGCTGACAGTTCAGTAGCAGATCTATGGGAGTAGCAACACTCTGGCAACAAACAATATATAATACACCCACTGAGCTGCATCGCTGGGGTGCAGATATAATAACCCAGCTGGCGACCTTGTTAAGAAGAAGATAGAGAAGACAGGCGGGAAAGGAGTTCCTGCAACCTTTTTGTCTGGCAGGCAAGACTCAGGGAGGTTATTCTTATAAGGTGAGCCTGAGTCTTCCTTCACTCCTCCACGGGTCTAGGCCGGAACTGTTAACAGCAGTTTCCCCGTGTTGGACTGAAGGGCTCCCAGGGTGAATCAGTGGCACCCCCCTTTAGTGTTGGGAGCAAAGACCTGCGGTGGTGGGCATTGCTGGTCCTCTCCTGTGGGACCAAGGAGACTCCCGTGAATCCCGAGAGTCGGAGGGGCTGAATATTCTGCCTTCTGAGCCCCTAGCAGCCGAGTGCTAGCCGATCCCCGGCCCACTCCCCGTGACACCCTGAACCCTGGGGAACCCTGAGAACCCTGAACCCTTGGGAACCCTGAACCCTGGGGAACCCTGAGAACCCTGAACCCTGGGGGACCCAGAACTCTGAGGGAACCCTGAACCCTTGGGAACCCTGAACCCTAGGGACCCCTGGGAACCCTGGGGAACCCTGAACCCTGGGAACCCTGAACCCTGGGGAACCCAGAACCCTGGGGGACCCTGAACCCTGGGGAACCCTGAACCCTGGGGAACTCTGAACCCTGGGAACCCTGAACCCTGAGAACCCTGAACCCTTGGGAACCCTAAACACTGGGGACCCTGAACCCTGAGAACCCTGAACCCTTGGGAACCCTGAACACTGGGGACCCTGAACCCTGAGAACCCTGAACCCTGGGGACAGTGAACCCTGGGGAACCCTGAACACTGGGAACCCTGAACACTGAGAACCCTGAACCCTTGGGAACCCTGAACCCTGAGAACCCTGAACCCTTGGGAACCCTGGGGACCCTGAACCCTAGGGACAGTGAACCCTGGGGAACCCTGGGGACCCTGAACCCTGGGAACCCTGATCCCTGGGAAACCCTGAACCCTGGGGAACCCTGAACCCTGGGAGACCCTGAACCCTGGGAAATCCTGAACCCTGGGGAACCTTGAACCCTGGGGAATCCTGAACCCTGGGGAACCTTGAACCCTGGGGACCCTAAACCCTGAGGTACCCTGAACTCTCGGAAACCCTGAACCCTGGGGACCCTGAACCCTGGGGGACCCTGAACCCTGAGGAACGCTGAACTCTCGAAAACCCTGAACCCTGGGGACCCTGAACCCTGGGGGACCCTGAACCCTGAGGAACCCTGACCCCTGGGGGAACCCTGAACCCTGGGGACCCTGAACCCTGGGGGAACCCTGAACCCTGGGGACCCTAAACCCTGAAACCTGGGGGAACCCTGAACCCTGGGAAACCCTGAATCCTAGAGTAATGCTCGTCCTGGGGGAACCTGAACCCTTAGTGGCGGTATCTTCGTCTGTGTCTGTAACATAATCCATTCTGGCCTGGTGTTGGTCCTACTCCCTCTTCTCGTTACCATCTCCGTCAGGAATTCTCTGACCTTCAGGTAGTTCCCCTTCCCGCTCTGGCAGCCTTACACGCCTCTCCGTGCTTACATGTGTCTATGGTCTTGTCACCCTGTGTTAGCACGCCTTAATACCGTCGTTTGTCGTGTGTGTCCGGGGGAGGGGGGGGGTGATGGGGTAAGTGAGCCAGAACCTAATGGCCAGAAAAAGAACACCAGAAAGTTTAAATAAGTCGACAATTAGTTTTTTTTACATTGGGACAAATAATACCATTACCTTCCTTATGTGGCTGACACCCAGTGGTCAAGGTGGCCAGGGACGGCAGTGGTCAAGGTGGCAAGGGACGGCAGTGGTCAAGGTGGCCAGGGACGGCAGTGGTCAGGGTGGCCAGGGACGCCAGTGGTCATGATGGCCAGGGACGCCAGTGGTCAGGGTGGCCAGTGACGCCAGTGGTGAAGGTGGCCAGGGACGGCAGTGGTCAAGGTGGCCAGGGACGCCAGTGGTCAGGGTGGCCAGGGACGGCAGTGGTCATGATGGCCAGGGACGGCAGTGGTCAGGGTGGCCAGGGACGGCAGTGGTCAAGGTGGCCAGGGACGCCAGTGGTCAAGGTGGCCAGGGACGGCAGTGGTCAAGGTGGCCAGGGACGGCAGTGGTCAAGGTGGCCAGGGACGGCAGTGGTAATGGTGGCCAGGGACGGCAGTGGTCAAGGTGGCCAGGGACGGCAGTGGTCATGGTGGCCAGGGACGGCAGTGGTCAAGGTGGCCAGGGACGGCAGAGGTCAAGGTGGCCAGGGACGGCAGTGGTCAAGGTGGCCAGGGACGGCAGTGGTCAAGGTGGCCAGGGACGGCAGTGGTCATGATGGCCAGGGACGGCAGTGGTCAAGGTGGCCAGGGATTGCAGTGGTCATGATGGCCAGGGACGGCAGTGGTCAAGGTGGCCAGGGACGGCAGTGGTCAAGGTGGCCAGGGACGGCAGTGGTCAAGGTGGCCAGGGACGGCAGTGGTCATGATGGCCAGGGACGGCAGTGAACAAGGTGGCCAGGGATGGCAGTGGTCAGGGTGGCCAGGGACGGCAGTGGTCAAGGTGGCAAGGGAAGGCAGTGGTCATGATGGCCAGGGACGGCAGTGGTCAAGGTGGCCAGGGACGGCAGTGGTCATGATGGCCAGGGACGGCAGTGGTCATGATGGCCAGGCACGGCAGTGGTCAAGGTGGCCAGGGACGGCAGTGGTCATGATGGCCAGGGACGGCAGTGGTCAAGGTGGCCAGGGACGGCAGTGGTCAGGGTGGCCAGGGACGGCAGTGGTCAAGGTGGCCAGGGACGGCAGTGGTCATGATGGCCAGGGACGGCAGTGGTCAAGGTGGCCAGGGACGGCAGTGGTCAAGGTGGCCAGGGTCGGCAGTGGTCAAGGTGGCCAGGGACGGCAGTGGTCATGGTGGCCAGGGACGGCAGTGGTCAAGGTGGCCAGGGACGGCAGAGGTCAAGGTGGCCAGGGACGGCAGAGGTCAAGGTGGCCAGGGACGGCAGTGGTCAAGGTGGCCAGGGACGGCAGTGGTCAAGGTGGCCAGGAACAGCAGTGGTCAGGGTGGCCAGGGACGGCAGTGGTCAAGGTGGCCAGGGACTGCAGTGGTCAAGGTGGCCAGGGACGGCAGTGGTCATGATGGCCAGGGACGGCAGTGGTCAAGGTGGCCAGGGACGGCAGTGGTCAAGGTGGCCAGGGACGGCAGTGGTCAAGGTGGCCAGGGACGGCAGTGGTCAAGGTGGCCAGGGACGGCAGTGGTCATGATGGCCAGGGACGGCAGTGGTCATGATGGCCAGGGACGGCAGTGGTCAAGGTGGCCAGGGACGGCAGTGGTCAAGGTGGCTAGGGACGGCAGTGGTCAAGGTGGCCAGGAACGGCAGTGGTCATGATGGCCAGGGACGGCAGTGGTCAAGGTGGCCAGGGACGGCAGTGGTCATGATGGCCAGGGACGGCAGTGGTCAAGATGGCCAGGGACGGCAGTGGTGAAGATGGCCAGGGACGGCAGTGGTCATGATGGCCAGGGACGGCAGTGGTCATGATGGCCAGGGACGCCAGTGGTCATGATGGTAGGGACGGAAGTGGTCATGATGGCCAGAGACGGCAGTGCTCAAGGTGGCCGGGGACGGCAGTGGTCATGATGGCCAGGGACGGCAGTAGTCAAGGTGGCCAGGGACGGCAGTGGTCAAGGTGGCCAGGGACGGCAGTGGTCAGGGTGTCCAGGGACGGCATTGGTCATGATGGCCAGGGACGCCAATGGTCAGGGTGGCCAGGGACGGCATTGGTCATGATGGCCAGGGACGCCAGTGGTCAGGGTGGCCAGGGACGCCAGTGGTGAAGGTGGCCAGGGACGGCAGTGGTCAAGGTGGCCAGGGACGCCAGTGGTCAGGGTGGCCAGGGACGGCAGTGGTCATGATGGCCAGAGACGGCAGTGGTCAGGGTGGCCAGGGACGGCAGTGGTCAAGGTGGCCAGGGACGGCAGTGGTCAAGGTGGCCAGGGACGGCAGTGGTCAA
>WNGS01161807.1:27146-50854 GCA_020271785.1 Procambarus virginalis | reverse complement strand
CCTGCAGACCCGCCATGTTGTAGAAAACGCTAGCGTGTGCGGATTGGGTGGCTTGGGTCACGGGTGACCAATCAGAGCCCGCCGTGACGTCACCGAGTGCCCCGGGCGGCGCCAACGTCAGAGTGACCTGACTGTGGAGTGTGAGAGGACGTGCCTCGGTCAGCTCTCAAGGATTTGAGGCTTACAAGCCTTTCTCAGTAGATTACAGCTGGCTATCGCAGCCCACAATAGATTTGAGACCCTGCGGCATCTGGGAAGCAAAAGGGAACCAAGTTCGTTGAGCAAAGGAGTGCCAAACTTGGAAAATAGTCGGCGACGATGCTGGGCGGGCGACACTGGACGAAGGGTCTGGAAGGTGCGTGGGCAGGCATAGCTTGGACTGGGTGACATCCACTGAGGGCTTGGGGGACGACACCGTTCCTAGAACAAGGAGCAACGCCTTGTGGAAGGGACGAGTGTGTGAATATAGTGGATTAGCTCAGTGCCCATTAGTGAACCAGGATTGGGATAGCTGAATCTCAGGATTGGAACGGCGACGACGCGCGATGGCTTCACGTCACCTGAGGACCTGTGGAACGTTCCTGGCTCGTCAAGGATCGACTCAGGAAGAGTGTGGAACCTCACACCATCGAGGGACAGGCGTCGTGAAGCCAGGAATGTAAAGGTAGATCACTTTCCTCCCATTACCCCTTGTGTGAGTAAGCTAGATAGGCCACGATATTTACTTATGTATGTGGCAGTGTGACATTATACTTTAGTAGTAGAAAGGTTGCAGGACAGCTTGTATCCACGACTGTTGGAGAGGACAGTGTGTGTGGACGGCAGGGGACAGTGAAGAGAGGTGCCGACGTGGTGAAGAGGCCCTTCTGTGAGTGTGGTGACTCCTGTCTTTCTGCCCAGTTGAAGGAGTGTTGGAGGTCGTGGAAGAAGAGTTGCTGACGATCTCCAGATTTATTATCCTTATTTTCATTTTCATGTATTGCTTGTGATTGTATGTGTGATCATGTAGTTTGTGTCAGTAAATTCACACATTTTATCCTTGTGTTTAAGTGTGTCTCCATTATAATATTTCTCTAGGAGCATACATGAAGGTTATCATAGTACCACCTATGGAACACCACGTTCTCTATAGAAGTTCTTATTGCCTGGAGAGTGGTAAAAACAGCACAGACTTATATAAAAGTGTACCCTTAGCCATCCGATCAGTACTAGTGCCTGAATGGTGGCAACTAGTAACGTGGTGGCTAGAGAGAGGTAAAGTCACACAGACCTTCATGGGAGAGTACCCTGGGCTGACAGTTCAGTAGCAGATCTATGGGAGTAGCAACACTCTGGCAACAAACAATATATAATACACCTACTGAGCTGCATCGCTGGGGTGCAGATATAATAACCCAGCTGGCGACCTTGTTAAGAAGAAGATAGAGAAGACAGGCGGGAAATGAGTTCCTGCAACCTTTTTGTCTGGCAGGCAAGACTCAGGGAGGTTATTCTTATAAGGTGAGCCTGAGTCTTCCTTCACTCCTCCATGGGTCTAGGCCGGAACTGTTAACAGCAGTTTCCCCGTGTTGGACTGAAGGGCTCCCAGGGTGAATCAGTGGCACCCCCCTTTAGTGTTGGGAGCAAAGACCTGCGGTGGTGGGCATTGCTGGTCCTCTCCTGTGGGACCAAGGAGACTCCCGTGAATCCCGAGAGTCGGAGGGGCTGAATATTCTGCCTTCTGAGCCCCTAGCAGCCGAGTGCTAGCCGATCCCCGGCCCACTCCCCGTGACACCCTGAACCCTGGGGAACCCTGAGAACCCTGAACCCTTGGGAACCCTGAACCCTGGGGAACCCTGAGAACCCTGAACCCTGGGGGACCCAGAACCCTGAGGGAACCCTGAACCCTTGGGAACCCTGAACCCTAGGGACCCCTGGGAACCCTAAACCCTGGGAACCCAGAACCCTGGGGGACCCTGAACCCTGGGGAACCCTGAACCCTGGGGAACTCTGAACCCTGGGAACCCTGAACCCTGAGAACCCTGAACCCTTGGGAACCCTAAACCCTTGGGAACCCTAAACACTGGGGACCCTGAACCCTGAGAACCCTGAACCCTTGGGAACCCTGAACACTGGGGACCCTGAACCCTGAGAACCCTGAACCCTGGGGACAGTGAACCCTGGGGAACCCTGAACACTGGGAACCCTGAACACTGAGAACCCTGAACCCTTGGGAACCCTGAACCCTGAGAACCCTGAACCCTTGGGAACCCTGGGGACCCTGAACCCTAGGGACAGTGAACCCTGGGGAACCCTGGGGACCCTGAACCCTGGGGAACCCTGAACCCTGGGGGACCCTGAACCCTGGGAAATCCTGAACCCTGGGGACCCTAAACCCTGAGGAACCCTGAACTCTCGGAAACCCTGAACCCTGGGGACCCTGAACCCTGAGGAACGCTGAACTCTCGGAAACCCTGAACCCTGGGGACCCTGAACCCTGGGGGACCCTGAACCCTGAGGAACCCTGACCCCTGGGGGAACCCTGAACCCTGGGGACCCTGAACCCTGGGGGAACCCTGAACCCTGGGGACCCTAAACCCTGAACCCTGGGGGAACCCTGAACCCTGGGAAACCCTGAATCCTAGAGTAATGCTCGTCCTGGGGGAACCTGAACCCTTAGTGGCGGTATCTTCGTCTGTGTCTGTAACATAATCCATTCTGGCCTGGTGTTGGTCCTACTCTCTCTTCTCGTTACCATCTCCGTCAGGAATTCTCTGACCTTCAGGTAGTTCCCCTTCCCGCTCTGGCAGCCTTACACGCCTCTCCGTGCTTACATGTGTCTATGGTCTTGTCACCCTGTGTTAGCACGCCTTAATACCGTCGTTTGTCGTGTGTGTCCCGGGGGAGGGGGGGGGTGATGGGGTAAGTGAGCCAGAACCTAATGGCCAGAAAAAGAACACCAGAAAGTTTAAATAAGTCGACAATTAGTTTTTTTTACATTGGGACAAATAATACCATTACCTTCCTTATGTGGCTGACACCCAGTGGTCAAGGTGGCCAGGGACGGCAGTGGTCAAGGTGGCCAGGGACGGCAGTGGTCAAGGTGGCCAGGGACGGCAGTGGTCAGGGTGGCCAGGGACGGCATTGGTCATGATGGCCAGGGACGCCAGTGGTCAGGGTGGCCAGGGACGGCATTGGTCATGATGGCCAGGGACGCCAGTGGTCAGGGTGGCCAGGGACGCCAGTGGTGAAGGTGGCCAGGGACGGCAGTGGTCAAGGTGGCCAGGGACGGCAGTGGTCAGGGTGGCCAGGGACGGCAGTGGTCATGATGGCCAGGGACGGCAGTGGTCAGGGTGGCCAGGGACGGCAGTGGTCAAGGTGGCCAGGGACGCCAGTGGTCAAGGTGGCCAGGGACGGCAGTGGTCAAGGTGGCCAGGGACGGCAGTGGTCAAGGTGGCCAGGGACGGCAGTGGTCAAGGTGGCCAGGGACGGCAGTGGTCAAGGTGGCCAGGGACGGCAGTGGTCAGGGTGGCCAGGGACGGCAGTGGTCATGATGGCCAGGGACGGCAGTGGTCAAGGTGGCCAGGGACGGCAGTGGTCATGATGGCCAGGGACGGCAGTGGTCAGGTGGCCAGGGACGCAGTGGTCAAGGTGGCCAGGGACGGCAGTGGTCAAGGTGGCCAGGGACGGCAGTGGTCAAGGTGGCCAGGAACGGCAGTGGTCAAGGTGGCCAGGACGGCAGTGGTCAAGGTGGCCAGGAACGGCAGTGGTCAAGGTGGCCAGGGACGGCAGTGGTCAAGGTGGCCAGGGACGGCAGTGGTCAAGGTGGCCAGGGAACGGCAGTGGTCAAGGTGGCCAGGGACGGCAGTGGTCAAGGTGGCCAGGGACGGCAGTGGTCAAGGTGGCCAGGGACGGCAGTGGTCAAGGTGGCCAGGGACGGCAGTGGTCATGATGGCCAGGGACGGCAGTGGTCAGGTGGCCAGGGACGGCAGTGGTCAAGGTGGCCAGGGACGGCAGTGGTCAAGGTGGCCAGGGACGGCAGTGGTCAAGGTGGCCAGGGACGGCAGTGGTCATGATGGCCAGGGACGGCAGTGGTCAAGGTGGCCAGGGACGGCAGTGGTCAAGGTGGCCAGGGACGGCAGTGGTCAAGGTGCCAGGGACGGCAGTGGTCATGGTGGCCAGGGACGGCAGTGGTCAAGGTGGCCAGGGACGGCAGTGGTCAAGGTGGCCAGGGACGGCAGTGGTCAAGGTGGCCAGGGACGGCAGTGGTCAAGGTGGCCAGGGACGGCAGTGGTCAAGGTGGCCAGGGACGGCAGTGGTCAAGGTGGCCAGGGACGGCAGTGGTCAAGGTGGCCAGGGACGGCAGTGGTCAAGGTGGCCAGGGACGGCAGTGGTCAAGGTGGCCAGGGACGGCAGTGGTCAAGGTGGCCAGGGACGGCAGTGGTCAAGGTGGCCAGGGACGGCAGTGGTCAAGGTGGCCAGGGACGGCAGTGGTCAAGGTGGCCAGGGACGGCAGTGGTCATGATGGCCAGGGACGGCAGTGGTCAAGATGGCCAGGGACGGCAGTGGTCAAGGTGGCCAGGGACGGCAGTGGTCAAGGTGGCTAGGGACGGCAGTGGTCAAGGTGGCCAGGGACGGCAGTGGTCATGATGGCCAGGGACGGCAGTGGTCAAGGTGGCCAGGGACGGCAGTGGTCATGATGGCCAGGGACGGCAGTGGTCAAGATGGCCAGGACGGCAGTGGTCATGATGGCCAGGGACGGCAGTGGTCAAGGTGGCCAGGGACGGCAGTGGTCATGATGGCCAGGGACGGCAGTGGTCATGATGGCCAGGGACGGCAGTGGTCAAGGTGGCCAGGGACGGCAGTGGTCATGATGGCCAGGGACGGCAGTGGTCATGATGGCCAGCGGACAGCAGTGGTCAAGGTGGCCAGGGACGGCAGTGGTCATGATGGCCAGGGACGGCAGTGGTCATGATGGCCAGGGACGGCAGTGGTCAAGGTGGCCAGGGACGGCAGTGGTCATGATGGCCAGCGACAGCAGTGGTCAAGGTGGCCAGGGACGGCAGTGGTCATGATGGCCAGGGACGGCAGTGGTCATGATGGCCAGGGACGGCAGTGGTCAAGGTGGCCAGGGACGGCAGTGGTCATGATGGCCAGGGACGGCAGTGGTCAAGGTGGCCAGGGACGGCAGTGGTCATGATGGCCAGGGACAGCAGTGGTCAAGGTGGCCAGGGACGGCAGTGGTCAATGTGGCAGGGACGGCAGTGGTCATGATGGCCAGCGACAGCAGTGGTCAAGGTGGCCAGGGACGGCAGTGGTCATGATGGCCAGGGACGGCAGTGGTCATGATGGCCAGCGACAGCAGTGGTCAAGATGGCCAGGGACGGCAGTGGTCATGATGGCCAGGGACGGCAGTGGTCATGATGGCCAGGGACGGCAGTGGTCAAGGTGGCCAGGGACGGCAGTGGTCATGTGGCCAGGGACGGCAGTGGTCAAGGTGGCCAGGGACGGCAGTGGTCATGATGGCCAGGACGGCAGTGGTCATGATGGCCAGCGACAGCAGTGGTCAAGGTGGCCAGGGACGGCACAGTGGTCATGATGGCCAGGGACGGCGAAAGTGGTCATGATGGCCAGGGACAGCAGTGGTCAAGGTGGCCAGGGACGGCAGTGGTCATGATGGCCAGGGACGGCAGTGGTCATGATGGCCAGGGACGGCAGTGGTCAAGGTGGCCAGGGACGGCAGTGGTCAAGGTGGCCAGGGACGGCAGTGGTCAAGGTGGCCAGGACGGCATGGTCAAGGTGGCCAGGGACGGCAGTGGTCATGATGGCCAGGGACGGCAGTGGTCATGATGGCCAGGGACGGCAGTGGTCAAGGTGGCCAGGGACGGCAGTGGTCAAGGTGGCCAGGGACGGCAGTGGTCAAGGTGGCCAGGGACGGCAGTGGTCATGATGGCCAGGGACGGCAGTGGTCAAGGTGGCCAGGGACGGCAGTGGTCATGATGGCCAGGGACGGCAGTGGTCAAGGTGGCCAGGGACGGCAGTGGTCATGATGGCCAGGGACGGCAGTGGTCAAGGTGGCCAGGGACGGCAGTGGTCATGATGGCCAGGGACGGCAGTGGTCAAGGTGGCCAGGGACGGCAGTGGTCATGATGGCCAGGGACGGCAGGTCAAGGTGGCCAGGGACGGCAGTGGTCAAGGTGGCCAGGGACGGCAGTGGTCAAGGTGGCCAGGGACGGCAGTGGTCAAGGTGGCCAGGGACGGCAGTGGTCAAGGTGGCCAGGGACGGCAGTGGTCAAGGTGGCCAGGACGGCAGTGGTCAAGGTGGCCAGGGACGGCAGTGGTCAAGGTGGCCAGGGACGGCAGTGGTCAAGGGGCCAGGGACGGCAGTGGTCAAGGTGGCCAGGGACGGCAGTGGTCATGATGGCCAGGGACGGCAGTGGTCAAGGTGGCCAGGGACGGCAGTGGTCAAGGTGGCCAGGGACGGCAGTGGTTCAAGGTGGCCAGGGACGGCAGTGGTCAAGGTGGCCAGGGACGGCAATGGTCATGATGGCCAGGGACGGCAGTGGTCAAGGTGGCCAGGGACGGCAGTGGTCAAGTGGTAAGGGACGGCAGTGGTCAAGGTGGCCAGGGACGGCAGTGGTCAAGATGGCCAGGGACGGCAGTGGTCAAGGTGGCCAGGGACGGCAGTGGTCATGATGGCCAGGGACGGCAGTGGTCAAGGTGGCCAGGGACGGCAGTGGTCATGATGGCCAGGGACGGCAGTGGTCAAGGTGGCCAGGGACGGCAGTGGTCAAGGTGGCCAGGGACGGCAGTGGTCAAGGTGGCCAGGGACGGCAGTGGTCAAGGTGGCCAGGGACGGCAGTGGTCAAGGTGGCCAGGGACGGCAGTGGTCAAGGTGGCCAGGGACGGCAGTGGTCAAGGTGGCCAGGGACGGCAGTGGTCAAGGTGGCCAGGGACGGCAGTGGTCAAGGTGGCCAGGGACGGCAGTGGTCAAGGTGGCCAGGGACGGCAGTGGTCAAGGTGGCCAGGGACGGCAGTGGTCAAGGTGGCCAGGGACGGCAGTGGTCAAGGTGGCCAGGGACGGCAGTGGTCAAGGTGGCCAGGGACGGCAGTGGTCAAGGTGGCCAGGGACGGCAGTGGTCAAGGTGGCCAGGGACGGCAGTGGTCAAGGTGGCCAGGGACGGCAGTGGTCAAGGTGGCCAGGGACGGCAGTGGTCATGATGGCCAGGGACGGCAGTGGTCAAGGTGGCCAGGGACGGCAGTGGTCATGATGGCCAGGGACGGCAGTGGTCAAGATGGCCAGGGACGGCAGTGGTCATGATGGCCAGGGACGGCAGTGGTCAAGGTGGGCAGGGACGGCAAGTGGTCATGATGGCCAGGGACGGCAGTGGTCATGATGGCCAGCGACAGCAGTGGTCAAGGTGGCCAGGGACGGCAGTGGTCATGATGGCCAGGGACGGCAGTGGTCATGATGGCCAGCGACAGCAGTGGTCAAGGTGGCCAGGGACGGCAGTGGTCATGATGGCCAGGGACGGCAGTGGTCATGATGGCCAGGGACGGCAGTGGTCAAGGTGGCCAGGGACGGCAGTGGTCATGATGGCCAGCGACGGCAGTGGTCAAGGTGGCCAGGGACGGCAGTGGTCATGATGGCCAGGGACGGCAGTGGTCATGATGGCCAGGGACGGCAGTGGTCAAGGTGGCAGGGACGGCAGTGGTCATGATGGCCAGGGACGGCAGTGGTCAAGGTGGCCAGGGACGGCAGTGGTCATGATGGCCAGGGACAGCAGTGGTCAAGGTGGCCAGGGACGGCAGTGGTCATGTGGCCAGGGACGGCAGTGGTCATGATGGCCAGCGACAGCAGTGGTCAAGGTGGCCAGGGACGGCAGTGGTCATGATGGCCAGGGACGGCAGTGGTCATGATGGCCAGCGACAGCAGTGGTCAAGATGGCCAGGGACGGCAGTGGTCATGATGGCCAGGGACGGCAGTGGTCATGATGGCCAGGACGGCAGTGGTCAAGGTGGCCAGGGACGGCAGTGGTCATGATGGCCAGGGACGGCAGTGGTCATGATGGCCAGGGACGGCAGTGGTCAAGGGGCCAGGGACGGCAGTGGTCATGAGGCCAGGGACGGCAGTGGTCAAGGTGGCCAGGGACGGCAGTGGTCATGATGGCCAGGGACGGCAGTGGTCAAGTGGCCAGGGACGGCAGTGGTCATGATGGCCAGGGACGGCAGTGGTCAAGGTGGCCAGGGACGGCAGTGGTCAAGGTGGCCAGGGACGGCAGTGGTCAAGGTGGCCAGGGACGGCAGTGGTCATGATGGCCAGGGACGGCAGTGGTCATGATGGCCAGGGACGGCAGTGGTCATGATGGCCAGGGACGGCAGTGGTCAAGGTGGCCAGGGACGGCAGTGGTCATGATGGCCAGGGACGGCAGTGGTCAAGGTGGCCAGGGACGGCAGTGGTCAAGGTGGCCAGGGACGGCAGTGGTCAAGGTGGCCAGGGACGGCAGTGGTCAAGGTGGCCAGGGACGGCAGTGGTCAAGGTGGCCAGGGACGGCAAGTGGTCATGATGGCCAGGGACGGCAGTGGTCAAGGTGGCCAGGGACGGCAGTGGTCAAGGTGGCCAGGGACGGCAGTGGTCAAGGTGGCCAGGGACGGCAGTGGTCATGATGGCCAGGGACGGCAGTGGTCAGGTGGCCAGGGACGGCAGTGGTCATGGTGGCCAGGGACGGCAGTGGTCAAGGTGGCCAGGGGACGGCAGTGGTCAAGGTGGCCAGGGACGGCAGTGGTCAAGGTGGCCAGGGACGGCAGTGGTCAAGGTGGCCAGGGACGGCAGTGGTCAAGGTGGCCAGGGACGGCAGTGGTCAAGGTGGCCAGGGACGGCAGTGGTCAAGGTGGCCAGGGACGGCAGTGGTCAAGGTGGCCAGGGACGGCAGTGGTCAAGGTGGCCAGGGACGGCAGTGGTCAGGTGGCCAGGGACGGCAGTGGTCATGGTGGCCAGGGACGGCAGTGGTCAAGGTGGCCAGGGACGGCAGTGGTCAAGGTGGCCAGGGACGGCAGTGGTCAAGGTGGCCAGGGACGGCAGTGGTCAAGGGGCCAGGGACGGCAGTGGTCATGAGTGGCCAGGGACGGCAGTGGTCAGGTGGCCAGGGACGGCAGTGGTCATGATGGCCAGGGACGGCAGTGGTCAAGGTGGCCAGGGACGGCAGTGGTCAGATGGCCAGGGACGGCAGTGGTCATGATGGCCAGGGACGGCAGTGGTCAAGGTGGCCAGGGACGGCAGTGGTCATGATGGCAGGGACGGCAGTGGTCATGATGGCCAGGGACGGCAGTGGTCAAGGTGGCCAGGGACGGCAGTGGTCATGATGGCCAGGGACGGCAGTGGTCAAGGTGGCCAGGGACGGCAGTGGTCATGATGGCCAGGGAGGGGCAGTGGTCAAGGTGGCCAGGGACGGCAGTGGTCATGATGGCCAGGGACGGCAGTGGTCAAGGTGGCCAGGGACGGCAGTGGTCATGATGGCCAGGGACGGCAGTGGTCATGATGGCCAGGGACGGCAGTGGTCAAGGTGGCCAGGGACGGCAGTGGTCAGGTGGCCAGGGACGGCAGTGGTCAAGGTGGCCAGGGACGGCAGTGGTCATGATGGCCAGGGACGGCAGTGGTCAAGGTGGCCAGGGACGGCAGTGGTCAAGGTGGCCAGGGACGGCAGTGGTCAAGGTGGCCAGGGACGGCAGTGGTCAAGGTGGCCAGGGACGGCAGTGGTCAAGGTGGCCAGGGACGGCAGTGGTCAAGGTGGCCAGGGACGGCAGTGGTCATGATGGCCAGGGACGGCAGTGGTCAAGGTGGCCGGACGGCAGTGGTCATGTGGCCAGGGACGGCAGTGGTCAAGGTGGCCAGGGACGGCAGTGGTCATGATGGCAGGGACGGCAGTGGTCAAGGTGGCCAGGGACGGCAGTGGTCAAGGTGGCCAGGGACGGCAGTGGTCAAGGTGGCCAGGGACGGCAGTGGTCATGATGGCCAGGGACGGCAGTGGTCAAGGTGGCCAGGGACGGCAGTGGTCATGATGGCCAGCGACAGCAGTGGTCAAGGTGGCCAGGGACGGCAGTGGTCATGATGGCCAGGGACGGCAGTGGTCATGATGGCCAGGGACGGCAGTGGTCAAGGTGGCCAGGGACGGCAGTGGTCATGATGGCCAGGGACGGCAGTGGTCATGATGGCCAGGGACAGCAGTGGTCAAGGTGGCCAGGGACGGCAGTGGTCATGATGGCCAGGGACGGCAGCAGTCATGATGGCCAGGGACGGCAGTGGTCAAGGTGGCCAGGGACGGCAGTGGTCATGATGGCCAGGGACGGCAGTGGTCAAGGTGGCCAGGGACGGCAGTGGTCATGATGGCCAGGGACGGCAGTGGTCATGATGGCCAGGGACGGCAGTGGTCAAGGTGGCCAGGGACGGCAGTGGTCATGATGGCAGGGACGGCAGTGGTCAAGGTGGCCAGGGACGGCAGTGGTCATGATGGCCAGGGACGGCAGTGGTCAAGGTGGCCAGGGACGGCAGTGGTCATGATGGCCAGGGACGGCAGTGGTCATGATGGCCAGCGACAGCAGTGGTCAGGTGGCCAGGGACGGCAGTGGTCATGATGGCCAGGGACGGCAGTGGTCATGATGGCCAGCGACAGCAGTGGTCAAGATGGCCAGGGACGGCAGTGGTCATGATGGCCAGGGACGGCAGTGGTCATGATGGCCAGGGACGGCAGTGGTCAAGGTGGCCAGGGACGGCAGTGGTCATGATGGCCAGGGACGGCAGTGGTCAAGGTGGCCAGGGACGGCAGTGGTCATGATGGCCAGGGACGGCAGTGGTCAAGGTGGCCAGGGACGGCAGTGGTCATGATGGCCAGGGACGGCAGTGGTCATGATGGCCAGGGACGGCAGTGGTCAAGGTGGCCAGGACGGCAGTGGTCATGATGGCCAGGGACGGCAGTGGTCAAGGTGGCCAGGGACGGCAGTGGTCATGATGGCCAGGGACGGCAGTGGTCAAGATGGCAGGGACGGCAGTGGTCATGATGGCCAGGGACGGCAGTGGTCAAGGTGGCCAGGGACGGCAGTGGTCAAGGTGGCCAGGGACGGCAGTGGTCAAGGTGGCCAGGGACGGCAGTGGTCATGATGGCCAGGGACGGCAGTGGTCATGATGGCCAGGGACGGCAGTGGTCAGATGGCCAGAGACGGCAGTGGTCAAGGTGGCCAGGGACGGCAGTGGTCATGATGGCCAGGGACGGCAGTGGTCAAGGTGGCCAGGGACAACAGTGGTCAAGGTGGCCAGGGACGGCAGTGGTCAAGGTGGCCAGGGACGGCAGTGGTCAAGGTGGCCAGGGACGGCAGTGGTCATGATAGCCAGGGACGGCAGTGGTCAGGTGGCCAGGGACGGCAGTGGTCAAGGTGGCCAGGGACGGCAGTGGTCAAGGTGGCCAGGGACGGCAGTGGTCAAGGTGGCCAGGGACGGCAGTGGTCAAGGTGGCCAGGGACGGCAGTGGTCAAGTGGCCAGGGACGGCAGTGGTCAAGGTGGCCAGGGACGGCAGTGGTCATGATGGCCAGGGACGGCAGTGGTCAAGGGCCAGGGACGGCAGTGGTCATGATGGCCAGGGACGGCAGTGGTCAAGGTGGCCAGGGACGGCAGTGGTCATGATGGCCAGGGACGGCAGTGGTCATGATGGCCAGGGACGGCAGTGGTCATGATGGCCAGGGACGGCAGTGGTCAAGGTGGCCAGGGACGGCAGTGGTCATGATGGCCAGGGACGGCAGTGGTCATGATGGCCAGGGACGGCAGTGGTCAAGGTGGCCAGGGACGGCAGTGGTCATGATGGCCAGGGACGGCAGTGGTCAAGATGGCCAGGGACGGCAGTGGTCAAGGTGGCCAGGGACGGCAGTGGTCATGATGGCCAGGGACGGCAGTGGTCAAGATGGCCAGGGACGGCAGTGGTCATGATGGCCAGGGACGGCAGTGGTCATGATGGNAGGTGGCCAGGGACGGCAGTGGTCAAGGTGGCCAGGGACGGCAGTGGTCAAGGTGGCCAGGGACGGCAGTGGTCAAGGTGGCCAGGGACGGCAGTGGTCAAGGTGGCCAGGGACGGCAGTGGTCAAGGGGCAGGGACGGCAGTGGTCAAGGTGGCCAGGGACGGCAGTGGTCAAGGTGGCAGGGACGGCAGTGGTCAGGTGGCCAGGGACGGCAGTGGTCAAGGTGGCCAGGGACGGCAGTGGTCAAGGTGGCAGGGACGGCAGTGGTCAAGGTGGCCAGGGACGGCAGTGGTCAAGGTGGCCAGGGACGGCAGTGGTCATGATGGCCAGGGACGGCAGTGGTCAAGGTGGCCAGGGACGGCAGTGGTCAAGGTGGCCAGGGACGGCAGTGGTCAAGGTGGCCAGGGACGGCAGTGGTCAAGGTGGCCAGGGACGGCAGTGGTCATGATGGCCAGGGACGGCAGTGGTCAAGGTGGCCAGGGACGGCAGTGGTCAAGGTGGCCAGGGACGGCAGTGGTCAAGGGGCCAGGGACGGCAGTGGTCAAGATGGCCAGGGACGGCAGTGGTCAAGGTGGCCAGGGACGGCAGTGGTCATGATGGCCAGGGACGGCAGTGGTCAAGGTGGCCAGGGACGGCAGTGGTCATGATGGCCAGGGACGGCAGTGGTCAAGGTGGCCAGGGACGGCAGTGGTCAAGGTGGCAGGGACGGCAGTGGTCAAGGGCCAGGGACGGCAGTGGTCAAGGTGGCCAGGGACGGCAGTGGTCAAGGTGGCCAGGGACGGCAGTGGTCAAGTGGCCAGGGACGGCAGTGGTCAAGTGGCCAGGGACGGCAGTGGTCAAGGTGGCCAGGGACGGCAGTGGTCAGGTGGCCAGGGACGGCAGTGGTCAAGGTGGCCAGGGACGGCAGTGGTCAAGGTGGCCAGGGACGGCAGTGGTCAAGGTGGCCAGGGACGGCAGTGGTCAAGGTGGCCAGGGACGGCAGTGGTCAAGGTGGCCAGGGACGGCAGTGGTCATGATGGCCAGGGACGGCAGTGGTCAAGGTGGCCAGGGACGGCAGTGGTCATGAGGCCAGGGACGGCAGTGGTCAAGGTGGCCAGGGACGGCAGTGGTCATGATGGCCAGGGACGGCAGTGGTCAAGGTGGCCAGGGACGGCAGTGGTCATGATGGCCAGGGACGGCAGTGGTCATGATGGCCAGGGACGGCAGTGGTCAAGGTGGCCAGGGACGGCAGTGGTCATGATGGCCAGGGACGGCAGTGGTCATGATGGCCAGCGACAGCAGTGGTCAAGGTGGCCAGGGACGGCAGTGGTCATGATGGCCAGGACGGCAGTGGTCATGATGGCCAGGGACGGCAGTGGTCAAGGTGGCCAGGGACGCAGTGGTCATGATGGCCAGCGACGGCAGTGGTCAAGGTGGCCAGGGACGGCAGTGGTCATGATGGCCAGGGACGGCAGTGGTCATGATGGCCAGGGACGGCAGTGGTCAAGGTGGCCAGGGACGGCAGTGGTCATGATGGCCAGGGACGGCAGTGGTCAAGGTGGCCAGGGACGGCAGTGGTCATGATGGCCAGGGACAGCAGTGGTCAGGTGGCCAGGGACGGCAGTGGTCATGATGGCCAGGGACGGCAGTGGTCATGATGGCCAGCGACGGCAGTGGTCAAGGTGGCCAGGGACGGCAGTGGTCATGATGGCCAGGGACGGCAGTGGTCATGATGGCCAGGGACAGCAGTGGTCAAGATGGCCAGGGACGGCAGTGGTCATGATGGCCAGGGACGGCAGTGGTCATGATGGCCAGGGACGGCAGTGGTCAAGGTGGCCAGGGACGGCAGTGGTCATGTGGCCAGGGACGGCAGTGGTCAAGGTGGCCAGGGACGGCAGTGGTCATGATGGCCAGGGACGGCAGTGGTCAAGATGGCCAGGGACGGCAGTGGTCAAGGTGGCCAGGGACGGCAGTGGTCATGATGGCCAGGGACGGCAGTGGTCATGATGGCCAGGGACGGCAGTGGTCAGGTGGCCAGGGACGGCAGTGGTCAGGTGGCCAGGGACGGCAGTGGTCATGATGGCCAGGGACGGCAGTGGTCAAGGTGGCCAGGGACGGCAGTGGTCAAGGTGGCCAGGGACGGCAGTGGTCAAGGTGGCCAGGGACGGCAGTGGTCAAGGTGGCCAGGGACGGCAGTGGTCAAGGATGGGCCAGGGACGGCAGTGGTCATGATGGCCAGGGACGGCAGTGGTCAAGGTGGCCAGGGACGGCAGTGGTCAAGGTGGCCAGGGACGGCAGTGGTCAAGGTGGCCAGGGACGGCAGTGGTCATGATGGCCAGGGACGGCAGTGGTCAAGGTGGCCAGGGACGGCAGTGGTCATGATGGCCAGGGACGGCAGTGGTCAAGGTGGCCAGGGACGGCAGTGGTCATGATGGCCAGGGACGGCAGTGGTCAAGGTGGCCAGGGACGGCAGTGGTCATGTGGCAGGGACGGCAGTGGTCAAGGTGGCCAGGGACGGCAGTGGTCATGTGGCCAGGGACGGCAGTGGTCAAGGTGGCCAGGGACGGCAGTGGTCAAGGTGGCCAGGGACGGCAGTGGTCAAGGTGGCCAGGGACGGCAGTGGTCAAGGTGGCCGGACGGCAGTGGTCAAGGTGGCCAGGGACGGCAGTGGTCAAGGTGGCCAGGGACGGCAGTGGTCAAGGTGGCCAGGGACGGCAGTGGTCAAGGTGGCCAGGGACGGCAGTGGTCAAGGTGGCCAGGGACGGCAGTGGTCAAGGTGGCCAGGGACGGCAGTGGTCATGATGGCCAGGGACGGCAGTGGTCAAGGTGGCCAGGGACGGCAGTGGTCAAGGTGGCCAGGGACGGCAGTGGTCAAGGTGGCCAGGGACGGCAGTGGTCAAGGTGGCCAGGGACGGCAGTGGTCATGATGGCCAGGGACGGCAGTGGTCAAGGTGGCCAGGGACGGCAGTGGTCAAGGTGGCCAGGGACGGCAGTGGTCAAGGTGGCCAGGGACGGCAGTGGTCAAGATGGCCAGGGACGGCAGTGGTCAGGTGGCCAGGGACGGCAGTGGTCATGATGGCCAGGGACGGCAGTGGTCAAGGTGGCCAGGGACGGCAGTGGTCATGATGGCCAGGGACGGCAGTGGTCAAGGTGGCCAGGGACGGCAGTGGTCAAGGTGGCCAGGGACGGCAGTGGTCAAGGTGGCCAGGGACGGCAGTGGTCAAGGTGGCCAGGGACGGCAGTGGTCAAGGTGGCCAGGGACGGCAGTGGTCAAGGTGGCCAGGGACGGCAGTGGTCAAGGTGGCCAGGGACGGCAGTGGTCAAGGTGGCCAGGGACGGCAGTGGTCAAGGTGGCCAGGGACGGCAGTGGTCAAGGTGGCCAGGGACGGCAGTGGTCAAGGTGGCCAGGGACGGCAGTGGTCAAGGTGGCCAGGGACGGCAGTGGTCAAGGTGGCCAGGGACGGCAGTGGTCAAGGTGGCCAGGGACGGCAGTGGTCAAGGTGGCCAGGGACGGCAGTGGTCAAGGTGGCCAGGGACGGCAGTGGTCAAGGTGGCCAGGGACGGCAGTGGTCAAGGTGGCAGGGACGGCAGTGGTCATGATGGCCAGGGACGGCAGTGGTCAAGGTGGCCAGGGACGGCAGTGGTCATGATGGCCAGGGACGGCAGTGGTCAAGGTGGCCAGGGACGGCAGTGGTCATGTGGCCAGGGACGGCAGTGGTCAAGGTGGCCAGGGACGGCAGTGGTCATGATGGCCAGGGACGGCAGTGGTCATGATGGCCAGGGACGGCAGTGGTCAAGGTGGCCAGGGACGGCAGTGGTCATGATGGCCAGGGACGGCAGTGGTCATGATGGCCAGGGACGGCAGTGGTCAAGGTGGCCAGGGACGGCAGTGGTCATGATGGCCAGGGACGGCAGTGGTCATGATGGCCAGGGACGGCAGTGGTCAAGGTGGCCAGGGACGGCAGTGGTCATGATGGCCAGGGACGGCAGTGGTCAAGGTGGCCAGGGACGGCAGTGGTCATGATGGCCAGGGACGGCAGTGGTCATGATGGCCAGGGACGGCAGTGGTCAAGGTGGCCAGGGACGGCAGTGGTCATGATGGCCAGGGACGGCAGTGGTCAAGGTGGCCAGGGACGGCAGTGGTCATGATGGCCAGGGACGGCAGTGGTCAAGGTGGCCAGGGACGGCAGTGGTCATGATGGCCAGGGACGGCAGTGGTCATGATGGCCAGGGACGGCAGTGGTCAAGGTGGCCAGGGACGGCAGTGGTCATGATGGCCAGGGACGGCAGTGGTCATGATGGCCAGGGACGGCAGTGGTCAAGATGGCCAGGGACGGCAGTGGTCATGGTGGCCAGGGACGGCAGTGGTCATGATGGCCAGGGACGGCAGTGGTCAAGGTGGCCAGGGACGGCAGTGGTCATGATGGCCAGGGACGGCAGTGGTCATGATGGCCAGGGACGGCAGTGGTCAAGGTGGCCAGGGACGGCAGTGGTCATGATGGCCAGGGACGGCAGTGGTCAAGGTGGCCAGGGACGGCAGTGGTCATGATGGCCAGGGACGGCAGTGGTCAAGATGGCCAGGGACGGCAGTGGTCATGATGGCCAGGGACGGCAGTGGTCAAGGTGGCCAGGGACGGCAGTGGTCAAGGTGGCCAGGGACGGCAGTGGTCAAGGTGGCCAGGGACGGCAGTGGTCATGATGGCCAGGGACGGCAGTGGTCATGATGGCCAGGGACGGCAGTGGTCATGATGGCCAGGGACGGCAGTGGTCAAGGTGGCCAGGGACGGCAGTGGTCATGATGGCCAGGGACGGCAGTGGTCAAGGTGGCCAGGGACGGCAGTGGTCAAGGTGGCCAGGGACGGCAGTGGTCAAGGTGGCCAGGGACGGCAGTGGTCAAGGTGGCCAGGGACGGCAGTGGTCAAGGTGGCCAGGGACGGCAGTGGTCATGATGGCCAGGGACGGCAGTGGTCAAGGTGGCCAGGGACGGCAGTGGTCAAGGTGGCCAGGGACGGCAGTGGTCAAGGTGGCCAGGGACGGCAGTGGTCATGATGGCCAGGGACGGCAGTGGTCAAGGTGGCCAGGGACGGCAGTGGTCAAGGTGGCCAGGGACGGCAGTGGTCAAGGTGGCCAGGGACGGCAGTGGTCAAGGTGGCCAGGGACGGCAGTGGTCAAGGTGGCCAGGGACGGCAGTGGTCAAGGTGGCCAGGGACGGCAGTGGTCAAGGTGGCCAGGGACGGCAGTGGTCAAGGTGGCCAGGGACGGCAGTGGTCAAGGTGGCCAGGGACGGCAGTGGTCAAGGTGGCCAGGGACGGCAGTGGTCAAGGTGGCCAGGGACGGCAGTGGTCAAGGTGGCCAGGGACGGCAGTGGTCAAGGTGGCCAGGGACGGCAGTGGTCAAGGTGGCCAGGGACGGCAGTGGTCAAGGTGGCCAGGGACGGCAGTGGTCAAGGTGGCCAGGGACGGCAGTGGTCAAGGTGGCCAGGGACGGCAGTGGTCATGGTGGCCAGGGACGGCAGTGGTCAAGGTGGCCAGGGACGGCAGTGGTCATGATGGCCAGGGACGGCAGTGGTCAAGGTGGCCAGGGACGGCAGTGGTCATGATGGCCAGGGACGGCAGTGGTCATGATGGCCAGCGACGGCAGTGGTCAAGGTGGCCAGGGACGGCAGTGGTCATGATGGCCAGGGACGGCAGTGGTCATGATGGCCAGGGACGGCAGTGGTCAAGGTGGCCAGGGACGGCAGTGGTCATGATGGCCAGGGACGGCAGTGGTCATGATGGCCAGGGACGGCAGTGGTCAAGGTGGCCAGGGACGGCAGTGGTCATGATGGCCAGGGACGGCAGTGGTCAAGGTGGCCAGGGACGGCAGTGGTCAAGATGGCCAGGGACGGCAGTGGTCAAGGTGGCCAGGGACGGCAGTGGTCATGATGGCCAGGGACGGCAGTGGTCATGATGGCCAGGGACGGCAGTGGTCAAGGTGGCCAGGGACGGCAGTGGTCAAGGTGGCCAGGGACGGCAGTGGTCATGATGGCCAGGGACGGCAGTGGTCAATGGCCAGGGACGGCAGTGGTCAAGGTGGCCAGGGACGGCAGTGGTCATGATGGCCAGGGACGGCAGTGGTCAAGGTGGCCAGGGACGGCAGTGGTCATGATGGCCAGGGACGGCAGTGGTCAAGGTGGCCAGGGACGGCAGTGGTCATGATGGCCAGGGACGGCAGTGGTCAAGGTGGCCAGGGACGGCAGTGGTCATGATGGCCAGGGACGGCAGTGGTCATGATGGCCAGGGACGGCAGTGGTCAAGGTGGCCAGGGACGGCAGTGGTCATGATGGCCAGGGACGGCAGTGGTCAAGGTGGCCAGGGACGGCAGTGGTCATGATGGCCAGGGACGGCAGTGGTCAAGATGGCCAGGGACGGCAGTGGTCATGATGGCCAGGGACGGCAGTGGTCAAGGTGGCCAGGGACGGCAGTGGTCAAGGTGGCCAGGGACGGCAGTGGTCAAGGTGGCCAGGGACGGCAGTGGTCATGATGGCCAGGGACGGCAGTGGTCATGATGGCCAGGGACGGCAGTGGTCATGATGGCCAGAGACGGCAGTGGTCAAGGTGGCCAGGGACGGCAGTGGTCATGATGGCCAGGGACGGCAGTGGTCAAGGTGGCCAGGGACGGCAGTGGTCAAGGTGGCCAGGGACGGCAGTGGTCAAGGTGGCCAGGGACGGCAGTGGTCAAGGTGGCCAGGGACGGCAGTGGTCATGATGGCCAGGGACGGCAGTGGTCAAGGTGGCCAGGGACGGCAGTGGTCAAGGTGGCCAGGGACGGCAGTGGTCAAGGTGGCCAGGGACGGCAGTGGTCATGATGGCCAGGGACGGCAGTGGTCAAGGTGGCCAGGGACGGCAGTGGTCAAGGTGGCCAGGGACGGCAGTGGTCAAGGTGGCCAGGGACGGCAGTGGTCATGATGGCCAGGGACGGCAGTGGTCAAGGTGGCCAGGGACGGCAGTGGTCATGATGGCCAGGGACGGCAGTGGTCAAGGTGGCCAGGGACGGCAGTGGTCATGATGGCCAGGGACGGCAGTGGTCATGATGGCCAGGGACGGCAGTGGTCATGATGGCCAGGGACGGCAGTGGTCAAGGTGGCCAGGGACGGCAGTGGTCATGATGGCCAGGGACGGCAGTGGTCATGATGGCCAGGGACGGCAGTGGTCAAGGTGGCCAGGGACGGCAGTGGTCATGATGGCCAGGGACGGCAGTGGTCATGATGGCCAGGGACGGCAGTGGTCAAGGTGGCCAGGGACGGCAGTGGTCATGATGGCCAGGGACGGCAGTGGTCAAGGTGGCCAGGGACGGCAGTGGTCATGATGGCCAGGGACGGCAGTGGTCATGATGGCCAGGGACGGCAGTGGTCAAGGTGGCCAGGGACGGCAGTGGTCATGATGGCCAGGGACGGCAGTGGTCAAGGTGGCCAGGGACGGCAGTGGTCATGATGGCCAGGGACGGCAGTGGTCAAGGTGGCCAGGGACGGCAGTGGTCATGATGGCCAGGGACGGCAGTGGTCATGATGGCCAGGGACGGCAGTGGTCAAGGTGGCCAGGGACGGCAGTGGTCATGATGGCCAGGGACGGCAGTGGTCATGATGGCCAGGGACGGCAGTGGTCAGATGGCCAGGGACGGCAGTGGTCATGATGGCCAGGGACGGCAGTGGTCATGATGGCCAGGGACGGCAGTGGTCAAGGTGGCCAGGGACGGCAGTGGTCATGATGGCCAGGGACGGCAGTGGTCAAGGTGGCCAGGGACGGCAGTGGTCATGATGGCCAGGGACGGCAGTGGTCAAGGTGGCCAGGGACGGCAGTGGTCATGATGGCCAGGGACGGCAGTGGTCATGATGGCCAGGGACGGCAGTGGTCAAGGTGGCCAGGGACGGCAGTGGTCATGATGGCCAGGGACGGCAGTGGTCAAGGTGGCCAGGGACGGCAGTGGTCATGATGGCCAGGGACGGCAGTGGTCAAGGTGGCCAGGGACGGCAGTGGTCATGATGGCCAGGGACGGCAGTGGTCAAGGTGGCCAGGGACGGCAGTGGTCATGATGGCCAGGGACGGCAGTGGTCATGATGGCCAGGGACGGCAGTGGTCAAGGTGGCCAGGGACGGCAGTGGTCATGATGGCCAGGGACGGCAGTGGTCATGATGGCCAGGGACGGCAGTGGTCAAGATGGCCAGGGACGGCAGTGGTCATGATGGCCAGGGACGGCAGTGGTCATGATGGCCAGGGACGGCAGTGGTCAAGGTGGCCAGGGACGGCAGTGGTCATGATGGCCAGGGACGGCAGTGGTCAAGGTGGCCAGGGACGGCAGTGGTCATGATGGCCAGGGACGGCAGTGGTCAAGGTGGCCAGGGACGGCAGTGGTCATGATGGCCAGGGACGGCAGTGGTCATGATGGCCAGGGACGGCAGTGGTCAAGGTGGCCAGGGACGGCAGTGGTCAAGGTGGCCAGGGACGGCAGTGGTCAAGGTGGCCAGGGACGGCAGTGGTCATGATGGCCAGGGACGGCAGTGGTCAAGGTGGCCAGGGACGGCAGTGGTCATGATGGCCAGGGACGGCAGTGGTCAAGGTGGCCAGGGACGGCAGTGGTCAAGGTGGCCAGGGACGGCAGTGGTCAAGGTGGCCAGGGACGGCAGTGGTCATGATGGCCAGGGACGGCAGTGGTCATGATGGCCAGGGACGGCAGTGGTCATGATGGCCAGGGACGGCAGTGGTCAAGGTGGCCAGGGACGGCAGTGGTCATGATGGCCAGGGACGGCAGTGGTCAAGGTGGCCAGGGACGGCAGTGGTCAAGGTGGCCAGGGACGGCAGTGGTCAAGGTGGCCAGGGACGGCAGTGGTCATGATGGCCAGGGACGGCAGTGGTCAAGGTGGCCAGGGACGGCAGTGGTCAAGGTGGCCAGGGACGGCAGTGGTCAAGGTGGCCAGGGACGGCAGTGGTCAAGGTGGCCAGGGACGGCAGTGGTCAAGGTGGCCAGGGACGGCAGTGGTCAAGGTGGCCAGGGACGGCAGTGGTCATGATGGCCAGGGACGGCAGTGGTCATGATGGCCAGGGACGGCAGTGGTCAAGGTGGCCAGGGACGGCAGTGGTCATGATGGCCAGGGACGGCAGTGGTCAAGGTGGCCAGGGACGGCAGTGGTCAAGGTGGCCAGGGACGGCAGTGGTCAAGGTGGCCAGGGACGGCAGTGGTCAAGGTGGCCAGGGACGGCAGTGGTCAAGGTGGCCAGGGACGGCAGTGGTCAAGGTGGCCAGGGACGGCAGTGGTCAAGGTGGCCAGGGACGGCAGTGGTCAAGGTGGCCAGGGACGGCAGTGGTCATGATGGCCAGGGACGGCAGTGGTCAAGGTGGCCAGGGACGGCAGTGGTCAAGGTGGCCAGGGACGGCAGTGGTCAAGGTGGCCAGGGACGGCAGTGGTCATGATGGCCAGGGACGGCAGTGGTCAAGGTGGCCAGGGACGGCAGTGGTCATGATGGCCAGGGACGGCAGTGGTCAAGATGGCCAGGGACGGCAGTGGTCATGATGGCCAGGGACGGCAGTGGTCAAGGTGGCCAGGGACGGCAGTGGTCATGATGGCCAGGGACGGCAGTGGTCATGATGGCCAGGGACGGCAGTGGTCATGATGGCCAGGGACGGCAGTGGTCAAGGTGGCCAGGGACGGCAGTGGTCAAGGTGGCCAGGGACGGCAGTGGTCAAGGTGGCCAGGGACGGCAGTGGTCAAGGTGGCCAGGGACGGCAGTGGTCAAGGTGGCCAGGGACGGCAGTGGTCAAGGTGGCCAGGGACGGCAGTGGTCATGATGGCCAGGGACGGCAGTGGTCAAGGTGGCCAGGGACGGCAGTGGTCAAGGTGGCCAGGGACGGCAGTGGTCAAGGTGGCCAGGGACGGCAGTGGTCATGATGGCCAGGGACGGCAGTGGTCAAGGTGGCCAGGGACGGCAGTGGTCAAGGTGGCCAGGGACGGCAGTGGTCAAGGTGGCCAGGGACGGCAGTGGTCAAGGTGGCCAGGGACGGCAGTGGTCAAGGTGGCCAGGGACGGCAGTGGTCAAGGTGGCCAGGGACGGCAGTGGTCAAGGTGGCCAGGGACGGCAGTGGTCATGGTGGCCAGGGACGGCAGTGGTCAAGGTGGCCAGGGACGGCAGTGGTCAAGGTGGCCAGGGACGGCAGTGGTCAAGGTGGCCAGGGACGGCAGTGGTCAAGGTGGCCAGGGACGGCAGTGGTCATGATGGCCAGGGACGGCAGTGGTCAAGGTGGCCAGGGACGGCAGTGGTCAAGGTGGCCAGGGACGGCAGTGGTCAAGGTGGCCAGGGACGGCAGTGGTCAAGGTGGCCAGGGACGGCAGTGGTCAAGGTGGCCAGGGACGGCAGTGGTCAAGGTGGCCAGGGACGGCAGTGGTCAAGGTGGCCAGGGACGGCAGTGGTCAAGGTGGCCAGGGACGGCAGTGGTCAAGGTGGCCAGGGACGGCAGTGGTCAAGGTGGCCAGGGACGGCAGTGGTCAAGGTGGCCAGGGACGGCAGTGGTCAAGGTGGCCAGGGACGGCAGTGGTCAGGTGGCCAGGGACGGCAGTGGTCATGATGGCCAGGGACGGCAGTGGTCAAGGTGGCCAGGGACGGCAGTGGTCATGTGGCCAGGGACGGCAGTGGTCAAGGTGGCCAGGGACGGCAGTGGTCATGGTGGCCAGGGACGGCAGTGGTCAAGGTGGCCAGGGACGGCAGTGGTCATGATGGCCAGGGACGGCAGTGGTCAAGGTGGCCAGGGACGGCAGTGGTCATGATGGCCAGGGACGGCAGTGGTCAAGTGGCCAGGGACGGCAGTGGTCAAGGTGGCCAGGGACGGCAGTGGTCATGTGGCCAGGACGGCAGTGGTCATGGTGGCCAGGGACGGCAGTGGTCAAGGTGGCCAGGGACGGCAGTGGTCATGATGGCCAGGACGGCAGTGGTCAAGTGGCCAGGGACGGCAGTGGTCAAGGTGGCCAGGGACGGCAGTGGTCAAGGTGGCCAGGGACGGCAGTGGTCAAGGTGGCCAGGGACGGCAGTGGTCAAGGTGGCCAGGGACGGCAGTGGTCATGTTGGCCAGGGACGGCAGTGGTCAAGGTGGCCAGGGACGGCAGTGGTCAAGGTGGCCAGGGACGGCAGTGGTCAAGGTGGCCAGGGACGGCAGTGGTCAAGGTGGCCAGGGACGGCAGTGGTCATGATGGCCAGGGACGGCAGTGGTCATGATGGCCAGGGACGGCAGTGGTCAAGGTGGCCAAGGACGGCAGTGGTCAAGGGTGGCCAGGGACGGCAGTGGTCAAGGTGGCCAGGAACGGCAGTGGTCATGATGGCCAGGGACGGCAGTGGTCAAGGTGGCCAGGGACGGCAAGTGGTCATGATGGCCAGGGACGGCATGGTCAAGGTGGCCAGGGACGGCAGAAGTCAAGGTGGCCAGGGACGACAGTGGTCAAGGTGGCCAGGGACGGCAGTGGTCAAGGTGGCCAGGGACGGCAGTGGTCAAGGTGGCCAGGGACGGCAATGGTCATGATGGCCAGGGACGGCAGTGGTCAAGGTGGCCAGGGACGGCAGTGGTCAAGTGGCCGGGACGGCAGTGGTCAAGGTGGCCAGGGACGGCAGTGGTCATGATGGCCAGGGACGGCAGTGGTCAAGGTGGCCAGGGACGGCAGTGGTCAAGGTGGCCAGGGACGGCAGTGGTCAAGGTGGCCAGGGACGGCAGTGGTCAAGGTGGCCAGG
>WNGS01161807.1:12891-26146 GCA_020271785.1 Procambarus virginalis | reverse complement strand
CCTAGATCTTTCTCCCTGTCTGTTTCATTAAGTACTTCATCTCCTATTCTCTATCCTGTGTCTGGCCTCCTGTTTCCACTGCCTAGTTTCATTACTTTGCATTTACTCGGGTTGAACTTCAACAGCCATTTGTTGGACCATTCACTCAGTCTGTCTAGGTCACCTTGTGGAGGTCATCAAGTGGAGAAGAACTCAGCAACACATACCCAAGTGCAGCCCGAGGCCGCCACGCCACATTATAAAGCCGACCCATTTTAGTGTCAGCTAACGTGAAGGAGTCGTGTCCATCACCTATACCAGGCCACATTCACCATCACGATCAGCTGCCCTTATTTACCTAACCTTGTACATAACCATTACTGATAAAATGAACCAATCGATTAATTTCGATTAGGATATTATTAATAAAACCCTAAATTGTGTCAAAACTTGTGGGAAAATTAGAATCATACAGACCGCTATCGAAATAAATAATAAATCAATTATAAAAAATTAAAATAAATTAATAATAATATAATTAAAATAACTAAATCCCACGATTTAGTTTTCCCCACCGAGCCACCGGTCAGTACACAGTGTGACGCACCACCGGTCAGTACACACAGTGTGACGCACCACCGGTCAGTACACAGTGTGACGCACCACCAGTCAGTACACAGTGTGACGCACCACCGGTCAGTACACACAGTGTGACGCACCACCGGTCAGTACACACAGTGTGACGCACCACCGGTCAGTACACAGTGTGACGCACCACCGGTAGTACACAGTGTGACGCACCACCGGTCAGTACACACAGTGTGACGCACCACCGGTCAGTACACACAGTGTGACGCGCCACCGGTCAGTACACACAGTGTGACGCGCCACCGGTCAGTACACACAGTGTGACGCGCCACCGGTCAGTACACACAGTGTGACGCACCACCGGTCAGTACACACAGTGTGACGCACCACCGGTCAGTAAACAGTGTGACGCACCACCGGTCAGTAAACAGTGTGACGCACCACCGGTCAGTAAACGGTGTGACGCACCACCAGTCAGTACACAGTGTGACGCACCACCGGTCAGTACACACAGTGTGACGCACCACAGGTCAGTACACACAGTGTGACGCACCACCAGTCAGTACACACAGTGTGACGCACCACCGGTCAGTACACAGTGTGACGCACCACCGGTCAGTACACACAGTGTGACGCACCACCAGTCAGTACACACAGTGTGACGCACCACCGGTCAGTACACAGTGTGACGCACCACCGGTCAGTACACACAGTGTGACGCACCACCGGTCAGTACACACAGTGTGACGCACCACCGGTCAGTACACACAGTGTGACGCACCACCGGTCAGTACACACAGTGTGACGCACCACCGGTCAGTACACACAGTGTGACGCACCACCGGTCAGTACACACAGTGTGACGCGCCACCGGTCAGTACACACAGTGTGACGCGCCACCGGTCAGTACACACAGTGTGACGCGCCACCGGTCAGTACACACAGTGTGACGCGCCACCGGTCAGTACACACAGTGTGACGCGCCACCGGTCAGTACACACAGTGTGACGCGCCACCGGTCAGTACACACAGTGTGACGCGCCACCGGTCAGTACACACAGTGTGACGCGCCACCGGTCAGTACACACAGTGTGACGCGCCACCGGTCAGTACACACAGTGTGACGCGCCACCGGTCAGTACACACAGTGTGACGCGCCACCGGTCAGTACACACAGTGTGACGCGCCACCGGTCAGTACACACAGTGTGACGCGCCACCGGTCAGTACACACAGTGTGACGCGCCACCGGTCAGTACACACAGTGTGACGCGCCACCGGTCAGTACACACAGTGTGACGCGCCACCGGTCAGTACACACAGTGTGACGCGCCACCGGTCAGTACACACAGTGTGACGCGCCACCGGTCAGTACACACAGTGTGACGCGCCACCGGTCAGTACACACAGTGTGACGCGCCACCGGTCAGTACACACAGTGTGACGCGCCACCGGTCAGTACACACAGTGTGACGCGCCACCGGTCAGTACACACAGTGTGACGCGCCACCGGTCAGTACACACAGTGTGACGCGCCACCGGTCAGTACACACAGTGTGACGCGCCACCGGTCAGTACACACAGTGTGACGCGCCACCGGTCAGTACACACAGTGTGACGCGCCACCGGTCAGTACACACAGTGTGACGCGCCACCGGTCAGTACACACAGTGTGACGCGCCACCGGTCAGTACACACAGTGTGACGCGCCACCGGTCAGTACACACAGTGTGACGCGCCACCGGTCAGTACACACAGTGTGACGCGCCACCGGTCAGTACACACAGTGTGACGCGCCACCGGTCAGTACACACAGTGTGACGCGCCACCGGTCAGTACACACAGTGTGACGCGCCACCGGTCAGTACACACAGTGTGACGCGCCACCGGTCAGTACACACAGTGTGACGCGCCACCGGTCAGTACACACAGTGTGACGCGCCACCGGTCAGTACACACAGTGTGACGCACCACCGGTCAGTACACACAGTGTGACGCACCACCGGTCAGTACACAGTGTGACGCGCCACCGGTCAGTACACAGTGTGACGCGCCACCGGTCAGTACACAGTGTGACGCGCCACCGGTCAGCACACAGTGTGACGCGCCACCGGTCAGTATCTTTGTATACCACATATGTCAGACCAATCCTGGAGTATGCGGCTCCAGCATGAGTCCCTATCTAGTCAAGCATAAGACTAAATTGGAAAAGGTTCAAAGGTTTGCCACCAGACTAGTACCCGAGCTGAGAGGTAAGAGCTACGAGGAGCGACTGCAGGAATTAAACCTCACTTCGTTGGAAGACAGAAGAGTTAGGGGGGGACATGATCACCACATTCAAGATTCTGAGGGAATGATAGGTAGATACAGACAGGCTATTTAACACAAGGGGCACACGCACTAGGGGACACAGGTGGAACTGAGTGCCCAAATGAGCACAGAGAATTAGAAAGAACTTTTTTAGTGTCAGAGTGGTTGACAAATGGAATGTATTAGGAAGTGATGTGGTGGAGGCTGACTCATACACAGTTTCAAGTGTAGATATGATAGAGCCCAATAGGCTCAGGAACCTGTACACCAGAGGCGGACCATAGAACGGAAGTTCACCCCCCGCAAGTACAACTAGGTAAGTGCGCACACTACGGACACTAGAGACAATTCTAATAATGGTTTTGTTTTACTTCACATGTTACAACAAACAGAGGTGAACAGGTAAACAATTACCCCGCATTATGGTGACACCAGCGGGGGGGGGGGGGGGCTCTCTTCACCCTCCTGGTGTGGTTGTGTAGGACCCCTTGTGTTGTGGGGTGTTGGTGAGGGCAGTCGGGGGGGGGGGGGTGTTGGTGAGGAGTGTGGGGGTGTTGGTGAGAGTGTGGGGTGTTGTTGAGGAGTGTTGGGGGTGTTGTGAGGTGTGTGTGTGGGGGGGGTTTGTGAGGTGTGTGTGTGTTTGGGGGGTGTTGGTGAGGTGTACTCACCTAATTGTACTCACCTAATTGTGCTTGCGGGGTTGAGCTTTGGCTCTTTGGTCCCGCTTCTCAACTGTCAATCAACGGTGTACAGTTCCCGAGCCTACTGGGCTCTATCATATCTACATTTGAAACTGTGTATGGAGTCAGCCTCCACCACATCACTGCCTAGTGCATTCCATTTACTAACTACTCTGACACTGAAAAAGTTCTTTCTAATGTCTCTGTGGCTCATTTGGGTACTCAGCTTCCACCTGTGTCCCCTTGTTCGCGCCCCTCCAGTGTTGAATAGTTCATCCTTGTTTACCCGGTCAATTCCCCTGAGGATTTTGTAGGTTGTGATCATGTCCCCCCTTACTCTTCTGTCTTCCAGTGTCGTAAGTTGCATTTCCCGCAGCCTTTCCTCATAACTCATGCCTCTTAGTTCTGGGACTAGTCTAGTAGCATACCTTTGTACTTTTTCCAGCTTCGTCTTGTGCTTGACAAGGTACGGGCTCCATGCTGGGGCCGCGTACTCCAGGATTGGTCTTACATATGTGGTGTACAAGATTCTGATTGATTCCTTACACAGGTTCCTGAACGCCGTTCTGATGTTAGCCAGCCTCGCATATGCCGCAGACGTTATTCTCTTTATGTGGGCTTCAGGAGACAGGTTTGGTGTGATATCAACTCCTAGATCTTTCTCTCTGTCTGTTTCATTAAGTACTTCATCCCCTATTCTGTATCCTGTGTCTGGCCTCCTGTATCCACTGCCTAGTTTCATTACTTTGCATTTACTTGGGTTGAACTTCAACAGCCATTTGTTGGACCATTCACTCAGTCTATCTAGGTCATCTTGTAGCCTCCTACTATCATCCTCTGTTTCAATCCTCCTCATAATTTTGCATCGTCGGCAAACATTGAGAGGAACGAATCTATACCCTCTGGGAGATCATTTACATATACCAGAAACAGTATAGGTCCACGGACTGACCCCTGCGGGACTCCACTTGTAACGTCTCGCCAATCTGAGACTTCACCCCTCACACAGACTCGTTGTCTCCTGTTGCTTAGGTACGCCTCTATCCACCGGAGTACCTTCCCTTTCACTCCAGCTGCATTTCCAACTTTCGCACTAGCCTCTTGTGTGGCACTGTATCAAAGGCTTTTTGACAATCTAAAAATATGCAGTCTGCCCACCCTTCTCTTTCTCAGAGAACAGTGTTGTGTTCTTCTCACCCTTCTCAGTCCCCCCACACACAGGTGTGTGTGTGGGGGGGTGTTGGTGAGGTGTGTGTGTTTGGGGGGGGGGGGTGTTGGTGAGGTGTGTGTGTGGGGGGGTGTTGGTGAGGTGTGTGTGGGGGGGGGGGTGTTGGTGAGGAGTGTGTGGGGTGTTGGTGAGGTGTGTGTGGGGGGGGGGGGGTGAGTGTCGCAGTGTGGTGGACGAGGCAGTAGGGCGGGGGGGGGGGGGAGCTCTGGTCGTTAATGTGGGGTGATGAACTTTTCAGTTTTCCAGTGTTCTCTTTCTTAATGACACTTAAGAAATCAGCGACAGGCTGAAGTGATCAGTGTTGTGTTCTTTCTACAGTGTTGTGTTCTTTCTACAGTGTTGTGTTCTTTCTACAGTGTTGTGTTCTTTCTACAGTGTTGTGTTCTTTCTACAGTGTTGTGTTCTTTCTACAGTGTTGTGTTCTTTCTACAGTGTTGTGTTCTTTCTACAGTGTTGTGTTCTTTCTACAGTGTTGTGTTCTTTCTACAGTGTTGTGTTCTTCCTACAGTGTTGTGTTCTTCCTACAGTGTTGTGTTCTTCCTACAGTGTTGTTCTTCCTACAGTGTTGTTCTTCCTACAGTGTTGTGGTCTTCCTACAGTGTTGTGGTCTTCCTACAGTGTTGTGGTCTTCCTACAGTGTTGTTCTTCCTACAGTGTTGTGGTCTTCCTACAGTGTTGTGGTCTTCCTACAGTGTTGTTCTTCCTACAGTGTTGTTCTTCCTACAGTGTTGTGGTCTTCCTACAGTGTTGTGGTCTTCCTACAGTGTTGTTCTTCCTACAGTGTTGTTCTTCCTACAGTGTTGTGGTCTTCCTACAGTGTTGTGGTCTTCCTACAGTGTTGTGGTCTTCCTACAGTGTTGTGGTCTTCCTACAGTGTTGTGGTCTTCCTACAGTGTTGTGGTCTTCCTACAGTGTTGTGGTCTTCCTACAGTGTTGTGGTCTTCCTACAGTGTTGTGGTCTTCCTACAGTGTTGTGGTCTTCCTACAGTGTTGTTCTTCCTACAGTGTTGTGGTCTTCCTACAGTGTTGTTCTTCCTACAGTGTTGTTCTTCCTACAGTGTTGTGTTCTTCCTACAGTGTTGTTCTTCCTACAGACAGTGTTGTTCTTCCTACAGTGTTGTGGTCTTCCTACAGTGTTGTTCTTCCTATAGACGCAGACAATCAAAACACTTTAGTTCCCCAGAAGGCGCGTAGCCTCACGTCCTCTGTATATATTATCAAATGTCTGAGACACATCACACAGCTTATATGATGCAATATAAGCCTACTGTTGTATATAAATGTGTGTGGAGGATGTGTATGAATGTGTTAACATTGAAAGATGTTGACAGTGTTAGGTCATGTGTACTAGACAGAGGAGCCGGACGGTGCTAAAGCCGGCTCCTCTCTCCTCCTGGTGGCCCAAAATCCACTTACCTGCTGGAAATATCTGGCTCTCTGTCGTCCCATGTTGAGTGTGGGGGGCTGAGCTCCGGCCGTCTACGGACGGGGAGTGTCGGGGGCGTTGACGGGAGGAGGGCGAGCCAACGGCCCTCTCAGTCACTGCTGTCTATCACACTTCTCTCCGTCTATCCGTCACATTTTCCACAGTGTGTGTCACGTCTACTTATGGGTAAGACGGAGGCGAGTGTGTTGACATGGTCAGGCGGGCAGGCGACGCCTCAACACGACATACCAACTCTTACTAACCCAACACATGCTTCATCTTATCTTTTAATCGCGAATAACAAATCATTTTGAAGGCTTAAGGAGCTCTCAAGACTTCTCCTTCCCTTTAGAATACTCAGATAATATTTCCATGGGTTAAAAGCATAGATTTCTGTACAGCACAACATGCACACTTGCTCTGATGTTGCATAGATTATAGATAACCTGTAGTCACTTCCTGGAGTTGGTGGGACAGTCTGGCTGGTGATGTAGGGAACTCCGTCATCTGCAGCGAGAAATGACGGTAGTGTCGGGACGGGGAGAAGCCGTCGTCTCTCCTCGGTGTTGGAGGGTGACTGAGGTGGCCTGGGAGAGAGAGAGAGAGGGGAGCCACGGATGCTGTGATGCTCAGACTGTGTCGCGCCCTCAACCTTCCTCTCTCTCTCTCCCCTCTCCTCTCTCCTCTCTCCTCTCTCCTCTCTCCTCTCTCCCCTCTCCCCTCTCCCCTCTCCTCTCTCTCTCACTCCCTCCCTCCAGACACGCTTCCTCACTCATTTAACTCATATACACAAACATTTATAAACTAATGTTAAATAATCTCCCCGCATTCATCTTTTCATTTCTACTTTTCATGGAATGTCTGTCTGTCTGTCCGAATGAAATTTGGTGAGTCGCACTTCATACTTGCGGCCCACAACTATAAGGAGCCTACACCTGACTACAGGCTACAGACATACTAGGGGTTTACAGACATACTAGGGGTTTACAGACATACTAAAGGCTACATGCATATTAAGGGCTACGAACCTCCTAGGGGGCTACCAGCCTCCTAGGGGCTACGAGCCTCCTAGGGGCTACCAGCCTCCTAGGGGCTACCAGCCTCCTAGGGCTACCAGCCTCCTAGGGGGCTACCAGCTTCCTAGGGGGCTACCAGCCTCCTAGGGGCTACCAGCTTCCTAGGGGGCTACCAGCCTCCTAGGGGCTACCAGCCTCCTAGGGGGCTACCAGCTTCCTAGGGGGCTACCAGCCTCCTAGGGGCTACCAGCCTCCTAGGGGCTACCAGCTTCCTAGGGGGCTACCAGCCTCCTAGGGGGCTACCAGCCTCCTAGGGGGCTACCAGCCTCCTAGGGGCTACCAGCCTCCTAGGGGCTACCAGCCTCCTAGGGGCTACCAGCCTCCTAGGGGCTACCAGCCTCCTAGGGGCTACGAGCCTCCTAGTGGCTACCAGCCTCCTAGGGGGCTACCAGCCTCCTAGGGGGCTACCAGCCTCCTAGGGGGCTACCAGCCTCCTAGGGGCTACCAGCCTCCTAGGGGCTACCAGCCTCCTAGGGGCTACCAGCCTCCTAGGGGCTACCAGCCTCCTAGGGGCTACGAGCCTCCTAGGGGCTACCAGCCTCCTAGGGGCTACCAGCCTCCTAGGGGGCTACCAGCCTCCTAGGGGCTACCAGCCTCCTAGGGGCTACCAGCCTCCTAGGGGGCTACCAGCCTCCTAGGGGCTACCAGCCTCCTAGGGGGCTACGAGCCTCCTAGGGGCTACCAGCCTCCTAGGGGCTACCAGCCTCCTAGGGGCTACCAGCCTCCTAGGGGGCTACCAGCCTCCTAGGGGCTACCAGCCTCCTAGGGGCTACCAGCCTCCTAGGGGGCTACGAGCCTCCTAGGGGCTACCAGCCTCCTAGGGGGCTACCAGCCTCCTAGGGGCTACCAGCCTCCTAGGGGGCTACCAGCCTCCTAGGGGGCTACCAGCCTCCTAGGGGCTACGAGCCTCCTAGGGGCTACCAGCCTCCTAGCTACGGGGCTACCAGCCTCCTAGGGGCTACCAGCCTCCTAGGGGGCTACCAGCCTCCTAGGGGCTACCAGCCTCCTAGGGGGCTACCAGCCTCCTAGGGGGCTACCAGCCTCCTAGGGGCTACCAGCTTCCTAGGGGGCTACCAGCCTCCTAGGGGGCTACCAGCCTCCTAGGGGCTACCAGCCTCCTAGGGGCTACCAGCCTCCTAGGGGGCTACCAGCCTCCTAGGGGGCTACCAGCCTCCTAGGGGGCTACCAGCCTCCTAGGGGGCTACCAGCCTCCTAGGGGGCTACCAGCCTCCTAGGGGCTACCAGCCTCCTAGGGGCTACCAGCCTCCTAGGGGCTACCAGCCTCCTAGGGGGCTACAGCCTCCTAGGGGGCTACCAGCCTCCTAGGGGGCTACCAGCCTCCTAGGGGGCTACCAGCCTCCTAGGGGGCTACCAGCCTCCTAGGGGGCTACCAGCCTCCTAGGGGGCTACCAGCCTCCTAGGGGGCTACCAGCCTCCTAGGGGCTACCAGCCTCCTAGGGGCTACCAGCCTCCTAGGGGCTACCAGCCTCCTAGGGGCTACCAGCCTCCTAGGGGGCTACCAGCCTCCTAGGGGCTACCAGCCTCCTAGGGGGCTACCAGCCTCCTAGGGGGCTACCAGCCTCCTAGGGGGCTACCAGCCTCCTAGGGGGCTACCAGCCTCCTAGGGGCTACCAGCCTCCTAGGGGCTACGAGCCCGCTTGGAACTATAAACGTACTAAAGGATGTTGTGAGCGTAGATCAGGCCTCATTACTTATTGTAATATATGCTGGAATTCCTAGAGAGAGAGAGAGAGAGAGAGAGACAGAGAGAGAGAGAGAGAGAGAGACGAGAACATAGAGGATCAAAGGTGAAAAGAGAGAGGGGGGGGGGGAGGGGGGAGCAGGCTGTGGAAGAGTGTGGGAAAGGAATGAACTTGTTCAAGCAAGTGTTTGTCATTTGGCGGATGGTGTCCTGGAGGTTATATGGGAAGGAAGGCTTCCCTTGGTTATGGGAAGGTAAAGGCTTCCCCTTGGTTATGGGAAGGTAAAGGCTCCCCTTGGTTATGGGAAGGTAAAGGCTTCCCCCTGGTTATGGGAAGGTAAAGGCTTCCCCTGGTTATGGGAAGGTAACGGCTTCCCCTTGGTTATGGGAAGGTAAAGGCTTCCCCCTTGGTTATGGGAAGGTAAAGGCTTCCCCTGGTTATGGGAAGGTAAGGCTTCCCCTGGTTATGGGAAGGTAAAGGCTTCCCCTGGTTATGGGAAGGTAAAGGCTTCCCCCTGGTTATGGGAAGGTAAAGGCTTCCCCCTTGGTTATGGGAGGTAAAGGCTTCCCCTTGGTTATGGGAAGGTAAAGGCTTCCCCTTGGTTATGGGAAGGTAAAGGCTTCCCCCTTGTTATGGGAAGGTAAAGGCTTCCCCTGGTTATGGGAAGGTAAAGGCTTCCCCCTGGTTATGGGAAGGTAAAGGCTTCCCCCTGGTTATGGGAAGGTAAAGGCTTCCCCTTGGTTATGGGAAGGTAAAGGCTTCCCCTTGGTTATGGGAAGGTAAAGGCTTCCCCCTTGGTTATGGGAAGGTAAAGGCAGGGAGGAGCCCAGTGTGTTCACTGGTGGCAGGGAGGAGCCAGTGTGTTCACTGGTGGCAGGGAGGGGCCCAGTGTGTTCACTGGTGGCAGGGAGGGGCCCAGTGTGTTCACTGGTGTGTCAGGGAGGCCCAGTGTGTTCACTGGTGGCAGGGAGGGGCCAGTGTGTTCACTGGTGGCAGGGAAGGGCCCAGTGTGTTCACTGGTGGCAGGGAGGGGCCCAGTGTGTTCACTGGTGTCAGGGAGGGGCCCAGTGTGTTCACTGGTGTCAGGGAGGGCCCAGTGTGTTCACTGGTGGCAGGGAGGAGCCCAGTGTGTTCACTGGTGGCAGGGAGGGGCCCAGTGTGTTCACTGGTGTCAGGGAGGGGCCAGTGTGTTCACTGGTGGCAGGGAGGAGCCCAGTGAGTTCACTGGTGGCAGGGAGGGGCCCTGTGTGTTCACTGGTGGCAGGGAGGGGCCCTGTGTGTTCACTGGCAGGGAGGGGCCCAGTGTGTTCACTGGTGGCAGGGAGGAGCCCAGTGTGTTCACTGGTGGCAGGGAGGGGCCCAGTGTGTTCACTGGTGGCAGGGAGGGGCCCAGTGTGTTCACCGGTGGCAGGGAGGAGCCCAGTGTGTTCACTGGTGGCAGGGAGGGGCCCTGTGTGTTCACTGGTGGCAGGGAGGGGCCCTGTGTGTTCACTGGTGGCAGGGAGGGCCCTGTGTGTTCACTGGTGGCAGGGAGGAGCCCAGTGTGTTCACTGGTGGCAGGGAGGGGCCCAGTGTGTTCACCGGTGGCAGGGAGGGGCCCAGTGTGTTCACTGGTGGCAGGGAGGGGCCCAGTGTGTTCACTGGTGGCAGGGAGGGGCCCAGTGTGTTCACCGGTGGCAGGGAGGGGCCCAGTGTGTTCACCGGTGGCAGGAAGGAGCACAGTGTGTTCACTGGTGGCAGGAAGGAGCCCAGTGTGTTCACTGGTGTCAGGGAGGGGCCCAGTGTGTTCACCGGTGGCAGGGAGGGGCCCAGTGTGTTCTCTGGTGGCAGGGAGGGGCCCAGTGTGTTCACCGGTGGCAGGGAGGGGCCCAGTGTGTTCACTGGTGGCAGGAAGGGGCCCAGTGTGTTCACTGGTGGCAGGGAGGAGCCCAGTGGCGAAAGGGAGAGTTTCCAAACAGTTTAGTCAGCGCTGTAAGTGTCTTCACGCAGCGCTCAGTGAATACGGTGAAGGCAGTAACAAGACAATTGAGCATCACGGACAAGACGGATGGCCAATTTGGAGGCGCTGGATGCATCTGTTTATACCTCAAGTGCGTCCTTAAGGGCGATGTGACTCCTACTTCACGCAGACTTTGGCTTCTACCGCCTCAAGTCCACCTTTGTCCTCCCAAGCTGTGAGGGAATGTTAAAATGTGTTTTATTATTTGTTGATACAGAGCCTCTCTGTTACCTCCAGTAGAGCCTCCCTGTTACCTCCAGTAGAGCCTCTCTGTTACCTCCAGTAGAGCCTCCCTGTTACCTCCAGTAGAGCCTCTCTGTTACCTCCAGTAGAGCCTCCCTGTTACCTCCAGTAGAGCCTCTCTGTTACCTCCAGTAGAGCCTCCCTGTTACCTCCAGTAGAGCCTCCCTGTTACCTCCAGTAGAGCCTCTCTGTTACCACCAGTGGAGCCTCCCTGTTACCACCAGTGGAGCCTCTCTGTTACCACCAGTGGAGCCTCTCTGTTACCACCAGTGGAGCCTCTCTGTTACCACCAGTGGAGCCTCTCTGTTACCACCAGTGGAGCCTCTCTGTTACCACCAGTGGAGCCTCTCTGTTACCACCAGTGGAGCCTCCCTGTTACCACCAGTAGAGCCTCCATGTTACCTCCAGTAGAGCCTCCCTGTTACCACCAGTGGAGCCTCCCTGTTACCACCAGTGGAGCCTCCCTGTTACCACCAGTGGAGCCCCTGTTACCACCAGTAGAGCCTCCCTGTTACCTCCAGTAGAGCCTCCCTGTTACCACCAGTGGAGCCTCCCTGTTACCACCAGTGGAGCCTCCATGTTACCACCAGTGGAGCCTCTCTGTTACCACCAGTGGAGCCTCTGTTACCACCAGTGGAGCCTCCCTGTTACCACCAGTGGAGCCTCTCTGTTACCACCAGTGGAGCCTCTGTTACCACCAGTGGAGCCTCTGTTACCACCAGTGGAGCCTCCCTGTTACCTCCAGTGGAGCCTCTCTGTTACCTCCAGTAGAGCCTCTCTGTTACCTCCAGTGGAGCCTCTCTGTTACCTCCAGTAGAGCCTCCCTGTTACCTCCAGTAGAGCCTCCCTGTTACCACCAGTGGAGCCTTCCTGTTACCACCAGTGGAGCCTCCCTGTTACCACCAGTGGAGCCTCCCTGTTACCACCAGTGGAGCCTTCCTGTTACCACCAGTGGAGCCTCTCTGTTACCTCCAGTGGAGCCTCCCTGTTACCTCCAGTGGAGCCTCCCTGTTACCTCCAGTAGAGCCTCCCTGTTACCTCCAGTAGAGCCTCCCTGTTACCACCAGTGGAGCCTCCCTGTTACCACCAGTGGAGCCTTCCTGTTACCACCAGTGGAGCCTTCCTGTTACCACCAGTGGAGCCTCCCTGTTACCTCCAGTGGAGCCTCTCTGTTACCACCAGTGGAGCCTCTCTGTTACCTCCAGTGGAGCCTCTCTGTTACCTCCAGTAGAGCCTCCCTGTTACCACCAGTGGAGCCTCCCTGTTACCACCAGTGGAGCCTTCCTGTTACCACCAGTGGAGCCTCCCTGTTACCTCCAGTAGAGCCTCTCTGTTACCACCAGTGGAGCCTCCCTGTTACCACCAGTGGAGCCTCCCTGTTACCACCAGTGGAGCCTCCCTGTTACCTCCAGTAGAGCCTCCCTGTTACCTCCAGTAGAGCCTCTCTGTTACCACCAGTGGAGCCTCCCTGTTACCACCAGTGGAGCCTTCCAGGTACCTCCAGTGGAGCTGTAATAGAACACCAAACGCCACCTATAATCCCCCACAGTAGCGCCGCCAATCACCTGGTTGGTGCACTAATTACCCCTCCCCCCTCCCCACACTGAAGCAACTGGCACAAAGGTGCCTCGCACAAAGTCCTCAGTTCTAACGGAAAATCGAGTCCGAATCCTCTAACTAGCGTGTCTGGTGAGCTAATCACTCGGTGGGATTGTCGCGCCTCTGACGAACCCGGCTCTTGCTGACTTTACGCATTATTCGTAATGTAATTTAGTTTACCCGACGCCTCCCGATGAATGTTGGTCAGGTGTATAGTAAATGTAAGGTCATGAAACTAGGCGGTGGGAACAGGGCCGACACAGGGTACAGAATGGGAGATGAAATGAAAAATGAAATAGTACTTATTGAAACGGACAGAGAGAAAGATCTAGGAGTTGATATCACGCCAAACCTTCTCCTGAAGCCCACATGGCAGTTCTGGTGTTAGCCAGCCTCGCATACGCCGCAGGATGTCCATTCTTTTT
>WNGS01161806.1:56458-70079 GCA_020271785.1 Procambarus virginalis | reverse complement strand
TATATTTATTATTACATGAGTATTAGGATAGGCTGCATGGCAGCCAGTATTTACAACTGTTGAAGAAGACAGTGTGTGGACGACGTGGCAGTTGGTGAGGCGGCGGTCGACGTTGATGAAGTGGCCCCCTCGAGAGGGTGCGAATCCCCCATTGAAATCTGCCCAGCTGACAGAGTTCCCGGAGGTCGCGAGAGGAGAGCTGCCGACGATCGCCAGAGCATTTATTTACATATCCATTCATGTACTATTTCTATATATGTGTTCATGTAGTTTTTCGTTAGTAAATTACATATAATTTTACTGACGTGTTTGAGTGTGCCTCATGCATTTCTTTGAGCATATTTGAGCGATATTATACCCCCTTATATGAACAATAAGATTTAATATCAAAATATCCTAGTGGCAGGCAGAGTTAGAGCAACACAGTTATTTATGGAAACGTACCCTGGGCTGGCAATCCTGTTTTGACACTGTAGAAATAGCAACATGTATGCTATCAGGCAACATAGTGCATAACCACTGAACTGCATTGTTGGGGTGCAGAGATATTAACCCAGCTGGTGACCTTATGATTTTAGAGAAACACAGGTGAGGAAGAGAGACCTGTGACCGCTTTTGTTACGGCAGGCAAGACTCAGAGGAAGTGCTGTTGAAGGTAAATCTGAGTCTTCCTTCACTCCTCCGTGGGGCAAGGCCGTAATTGCTGGTAGCAGTTTCCCCATGGTTGACTGTGGGGCTCACAGGGCGATCAGTGGCACCCAAGTGGTGGAAGCATAGCCGGCAGTGGTGGGCATTACGTGGTCCTCATCTTAGGGACCAGTTGACTCAAGTTAGTCGCGTGAGTCAGACAGACTGACTACTCTTTCACCTGAACTCCTAGTAGCTTCCTTAGCCACCCCCCCTCCCCTGTAAAGCCAGTAAACTTCATCTGGGCACCACCTCCACCTGGGAGCCGCCGGATCATGTTTCGTGTTGGGATTTGAATTGAATACTACCGGTTGACATTCTTCTTCAACGATCCAGTTGTACTCACCTAATTGTGCTTGCGGGGGTTGAGCTTTGGCTCTTTGGTCCCGCCCCTCAACCGCCAATCAACTGGTGTACAGATTCCTATCTGTACACCAGATACAGTTGCAACATAAATTAATAATTTACTGCTCAGTGCTCAATAAGTTTGCACCTATTATTTCTTATGATTTGGTAATATTTCATAAAGTGTTTTGATGAGGGGTCTGCATGTTGGGAGTCATACGCTGATCCTTCAGCATGACCCTTGTCTTTGGAAGGAGAAAGTCATGAAAATATGTACACTAAACAAATTAACAAATATATAAACAGATGTAATTGTGTAGCAATTTTACACTATGTACCAAACATGTATTGCAAAAATATACATTTAACTTTGTAACTAATTTATCAAGGGGTGTAAAATGCTGCGCTAAATGAATTTTGAAGCTGAATTCCTAAATCCATAATGTGCCTCTGAAACGTCTTTCACTAACACCCACAGTTTGGACATGGGGTGCATAATAAATGGACTAAAGTAACAAAATTTCTAAGCCACAGCCTCCTTTCCCCATGATATCTAGCAATTGTAGTTGGCAGGTGAAAAACGCTATTGAATTTAAATAGAGAATTCAGACTTAAATTAGGAATAACTACTAAAAGACAAGCAAATTATGGTCATGACATACAATTCTTTGAACTCAAACATTGTGCAGACACCAGTAGACGTATCCTTCAGTCTCGGAACCAGAAGAGTATATTTCACATGTAAACCAATAAACGCGAGGCATAATAATACCTAGATAATACATATAATTATATTAGATAATGAAAGTTAGAATCGGTACAATTTGTCATAATGTCATTAAAAACTTACTTAAAAAAACATTGTCATAATGTTATTAAAAACTTACTTACTTACTTACATTAAAAATTTAAAAGACTTAGGAATGTAGTTAAAGTCAGATATCAGTTCACAAACTTTCTCTAGTTTTTAATTTCAAATACGAATTAGCAATTAAACCGACTGATTTTGTTTTCCTTTAAAATGCGTGTCATTAAATATGGCTAAAAATCTCATGTAATTATTTTCTGTTCTTTCACATGGAAACATCTGTTATCCTACACTAAGCTCATTTTAATTTTCTGTTCTGACAGGTGGACACTTCTGGTATCCTTTGTCCTCGAAGGTGAAGTGCCTTGACGAGGAAACAATCCAGCTTCTTAAATTAGGGTCTTGGGCCACAAGTGCTGGTCATGCTGACTGGTACTTCATCCAGACAGTCAGTCCCAACTACGATGGTGACTACTCCGACCTCTCCTCCTTTCTTGTGTTTAAGGTCAGTGACGGGGATACAGAGTCAGCCAATATAACGTCAGGTCAACTATAAATAATAGAAATAATAATACATATGGATGTTGAGAATGTAGTCAAGGATAAGAAGACAACTAGACTGACTAGTCTTCTATCCCTAGGATGAAGTGCGAGCCAACACGGACGACTGGAAGGCACTGGGGATGCACGGCAACATGTCTGGTCCGCTGGTGATCGAGGGCAAGTTTAACTTGGATAGGATGATCGGCCCACCTGGTGAAGGTCGTTTTGTACGAATAATTTATTTTATATTATGAATTGAGTCCTGTTAGCAGGCTGAAAGCTTTCCATTCCTATAGTTATTCTATATATAGTTATTCTACTTCTACCTTTATTCTACTTCTATTTGTTTCAATTCACTTGTTTACTTGCATTTATTGTTGTGTTTTACTATAATTACTTGCATTCATTTACTTGTTTTTATATACTATTATATATATATTATATGCACTACTATAACTTACTTGCATTTATTGTTGTGTTCTGCTATAATTATTCTCTAATTTTAGTAGACTTAGCACTTTGTAAGCTTTTATTGTATTGTTATATTATTGTATTGTTGTGTTTTGCTATAATTACTTTCTATTTACAGTAGATTTAGTATTTAACTGTTCCTGTAATTGCTTATCTTATATTATCGTGACATTATTTTATCTTATGCTTACTGATATTGATCCTGATCGAAATCTTCTGTCCCATATCCACACAAATCAGCACATTGATCATCATTATTGCAGGTATTACACAGCAAATCTTGCAAAAAAACAAACTCCTAAATAGCACCTGCTTATCAGTCTTCAACCAAAATGTCAGATCACTTGGTAAACATTTTGATGATATAAATGCTCTACTTACAGCACTAGGTACTAAATTATCATTCATCATTTTAACGGAAACTTGGCTAAGTAATGACTATACCCAACTCTACAATTTAGCTGGTTATAAAGCCATTCATAACTGCAGGCCTAACAAAAAAGGAGGTGGCACAGCAATATATTACAAAGATACCTTCATTTGCAATAGTGTTATTAGTGATAGAGACGACTATTGTGAATATACTTTTGCCAAGTTCTCCAGTAAATCCCTTAATCCTCCCTGACTATCGGTGCCATCTATAGATTTCCTAATACCAACATAGCTTCATTTTCAGACAACGTAAGGAATCTTATCTTAAATAACAATCTCAACAAAAATCACATCATTCTGGGAGATTTCAATATTGACCTGGGTCTTCAAAACAACCCTCAAGTTGACTATTTCCGTAACAGCATGCACTCCTGTATGCTAATCCCCACAATCACCAAGCCCACCCGAGTCACTCAAACATCTGCCACCACCCTGGATCACCTATGGACTAATATAACAGCTCCCCTTACATCTGGGGTAATTTATGACAGAACAACTGACCACTATCCTACCTTCCTCATAGCAAACATGGACACAACACCACCAGAAACCAAGAAACTCTCATTCAGGCTACACAGTGAATCAGCTTTAGGCAATCTCTCTAATGCACTTCACAATGTTAACTGGGAATCGGAATTTAATAATATACAGGATATAAACTCATTAACTAACCTCTTTCTCTCCAAAACTCTAAGCCTCTACAACACTCACTGTCCCCTCCTTACCAAACAAGTAACTGATAAAAGAAAAAATAACCCGTGGCTCACAAGTGGCATAATTAAATCAATCAACAAAAAACATGAATATGAAAAGAATTTTAGGAGTGGCCTAGTTACAAAGGAAGTAGTTAAAAGGTACTCATCTGTGCTTACCAGTATCATAAGAAAAGCTAAACTTTCATATTATGAGACTAGATTCAAAGAAGCAAAAGGCAACATGAAAAGCACATGGAATACCATCTCTAATATCCTAGGAACTAAACAACACTCCCACAACCAGATAACACTCTCTAAGGATGGCCTTACACCGTCATCTGATTTAGAAATGGCGAATGAATTTAATAGCTTCTTTTCATCGATTGGTGCTAACCTTGCAAGTAAAATCCCACAGACTCAGACACATATCAACACATATCTCTCAGGCAGCTATCCAAACTCTCTTCTCCTTTCACCAGTCAGCCCGACAGATGTTGTATCCATCACACACTCACTAAAAACCAAAGCTGGGAACATCAGTGAAATCCCATCCATTGTATACAAGAGCGCCTCCCATGCTCTTGCGCCACCTATAGCTCTGCTGTTCAACAAATCCCTTGAGTGTCATACCTTCCCTGATATCCTTAAAAAAGCAAGAGTAACGCCAGTTCATAAAGGAGGTAATCCGGCAGACATAAACAACTATAGACCAATATCGAACCTACCCATTCTATCAAAAATATTTGAAAAAATTATCTACAAACAGCTCTACTCCTATCTCGTAAAATTCGACATTCTTAGCCCCTGTCAGTTTGGCTTCCGCTCCCAAAAGAGTACCAACGATGCAATTATTAGTCTCCTTGATATAATTTACTCAGCCCTTGACAAAAATGAGTTTCCGATTGGACTCTTCATTGACCTGAGAAAGGCCTTTGATACTGTTAATCACAATTACCTCTTATGTAAACTCCATCATTATGGAATCCGAGGCCATGCACTGGACTATATCCAATCCTATCTTAGTGATAGACACCAATGTGTAGCCATCAATAATATAACCTCTCCCACTCTACCAATAACCGTTGGAGTGCCACAGGGCAGCATCTTGGGACCTCTTCTATTTCTTATATACATCAATGATCTGCCTAATGTCTCTAACATTCTGAAACCTATTTTGTTTGCTGATGATACTACCCTCATCTACTCTAACCCCAACCCACATACACTAAATAATGTTGTTAATAATGAACTAAAAAAAGTCCACTTATGGATGTCAACCAACAAACTAACACTTAACATAGAAAAGACCTACTACATCTTATTTGGATGCAAATCTACAAATGCAATTCAGCTTCAGATAGACAATGTAAACATTAGCAATAAAAATGATGGAAAATTTCTTGGCCTATTCCTAGACAAGAGACTCAACTTCAGTACCCACATACAACACATAACTAAGAAAGTGTCTAAAACAGTTGGTATACTCTCCAAAATCAGATATTATGTACCTAACTCTGCTCTCATCTCTCTATATTATGCACTAATCTATCCCTATCTCAACTATGGTATCTGTGCATGGGGGTTCAACCACTGCAAACCATCTCAAGTCCATCATCACCCAGCAAAAATCTGCTATCAGAATAATATCAAATTCTGCTTTCAGACAACACTCAGCCCCCTTGTTTAACTCCCTAAACATGCTAAACATAATCTCACTCCATAAATTCTCTTGTGTCAACTACATTTACAAAACCCTGTTCTTAAATGCAAATCCTGCTCTGAAACTCTTCCTGGACAGATGTAATAGGACCCATTATCACCACACCAGAAATAAATATCTCTTTGATATCCCCAGAGTTAAACTTAATCTGTGTAAACACTCTATGCAAATAAAGGGACCCAGTTTATGGAACTCACTCCCTATTGAATTGAAAAGCTGTCCAACTTTTACATCATTCAAAATCAATACTAAAAAGTACCTAATTTCATCTTCATAGTTTTTCACCTTTTGCCTTAAAATTGCACTGTATCTATTGCTACCCAATCTCCCAACCTTTATGTTCCCAATTTGAACATCTTTACCATTGTGATCATTGCTGTCTTCTTATATGTGCTGCTAATCTGCTGTATGGTGTTTATTATTCTGTTTATTATTATTATAATAATTACTATTACTTGTTTATTATTATTACTTGTTTATCTGTATCTATTGCTACCCAGTCTCCCAATCTTTATGTACCCAATCTGAACATCTTTACCATTGTGTTCATTGCTGTCTTATATGTGCTGGCAATCTGCTGTATGGTGTCTATTAATCTTGTTAAATTACCAATCAAGCTGTTCATTGGAATCAATTAGAGCTTTAATATACCAATGTGCTTTAATATACTTACTAAGCTCTCTCATCTCATTTTCTCTTGTAATGTATTTGTTATCATTTATCAATTATGATAGAAATTACCTACTTAAAATTATCTGTTAGATTAAGGACCTGCCCGAAACGCTGCGCGTACTAGTGGCTTTACAAGATTGGAAATACTGTCCTATTCAATGTATTCTCACAAACCCAATGTACCTTCTTGTATATAAATAAATAAATAAATAGTTCATGGTAGGCTTTACCTCACAAATTTTTAGCTGGACCACGACCCGCCAATCTGCTTACTCCCAGGTCCTCTATAACTGTTCACTGAACAGGAGAAAACAGTTATGGATTGGTTCTCAGTCAACACATCCTGGGCTTTGTCACAGAGCTAGGAGTGTGCATATCACTTGTATGGTGTGTGCTTCTCTGTATGTTGTGTGTGCATCTCTGTGTGTAGTGTGTGCATCCTGTGTGTGGTGTGTGCATCCTGTGTGTGGTGTGTGCATCCTGTGTGTGGTGTGTGCGTCCTGTGTGTGGTGTGTGCGTCCTGTGTGTGGTGTGTGCATCCTGTGTGTGGTGTGTGCATCCTGTGTGTGGTGTGTGCATCTCTGTGTGCGTCCTGTGTGTGGTGTGTGCATCCTGTGTGTGGTGTATGCATCCTGTGTGTGTCGTGTGTATCCTGTGTGTGGTGTGTGCATCTTTGTGTGTGGTGTGTGCATCTTTGTGTGTGGTGTGTGCATCTTCGTATGTGGTGTGTGCATCCTGTGTGTGGTGTGTGCATCCTGTGTGTGTATCCTGTGTGTCGTGTGTGTATCCTGTGTGTGGTGTGTGCATCTTTATGTGTGGTGTGTGCATCCTGTGTGTGGTGTGTGCATCTTGTGTGTGCATCCTGTGTGTGGTGTGTGCATCTCTGTGTGCGTCCTGTGTGTGGTGTGTGCATCTCTGTGTGCGTCCTGTGTGTGGTGTGTGCATCCTGTGTGTGGTGTGTGCATCCTGTGTGTGTCGTGTGTATCCTGTGTGTGGTGTGTGCATCTTTGTGTGTGGTGTGTGCATCTTCGTATGTGGTGTGTGCATCCTGTGTGTGGTGTGTGCATCCTGTGTGTGGTGTGTGCATCCTGTGTGTGGTGTGTGCATCTTGTATGTGGTGTGTGCATCCTGTGTGTGGTGTGTGCATCCTGTGTGTGTATCCTGTGTGTCGTGTGTGTATCCTGTGTGTGGTGTGTGCATCCTGTGTGTGGTGTGTGCATCTTTGTGTGTGGTGTGTGCATCTTCGTATGTGGTGTGTGCATCCTGTGTGTGGTGTGTGCATTCTGTGTGTGGTGTGTGCATCATGTGTGTGTATCCTGTGCGTCGTGTGTGTATCCTGTGTGTGGTGTGTGCATCCTGTGTGTGGTGTGTGCATCTTTGTGTGTGCATCCTGTGTGTGGTGTGTGCATCTTTGTGTGTGCATCCTGTGTGTGGTGTGTGCATCCTGTGTGTGGTGTGTGCATCCTGTGTGTGGTGTGTGCATCCTGTGTGTGGTGTGTGCATCCTGTGTGTGGTGTGTGCATCCTGTGTGTGGTGTGTGCATCCTGTGTGTGGTGTGTGCATCTTTGTGTGTGGTGTGTGCATCTTGTGTGTGGTGTGTGTGTATCTTTGTGTGTGGTGTGTGCATCCTGTGTGCGGTGTGTGTGCATCTTTGTGTGTGGTGTGTGCATCCTGAGTGTGCCGTGTGCATCCTGTGTGTCGTGTGTATATCCTGTGTGTGGTGTGTGCATCCTGTGTGTGTCGTGTGTATTCCGTGTGTTGTGTGTGCATCCTGTGTGTGGTGTGTGTATCCTGTGTGTCGTGTGTGCATTCTGGGTGTCGTGTGAGCATCCTGTGTATGGTTTCTCATGGTAACATATTTGCTCTAAGGATGGGCTTCTAACTACTGTCCTCCCCAGGATGCAGCCCACAAAAGCTGTCTAACACCCCAGGCACCTATTTATTGTTTGGAGAACTGAGGCATATTATAAGGAAATGCTGCCAATTTGTTCCTACTTCAACCACGATTAGAATCTGGGACCTTCAACTGTGAATTGACGCCTTTCACACACACACAAATTCATTAGGAAAGATCTGAAACTAATTCTTGAAATAATATCCTTTAATATTTCTTAAAATTATATTTGGCGCGTCCCCAAAGCAAGCTGACTTTTTTCACAGAACATTGATGAGGTTGCTGATCCATATTTCCTGTTCTGCTCAGCCGCTGTTTGGAATGGTATCTCCTTAGCATGTTTGGATGTAGCCAAGAAACATGTCACCAGGAAGGCTCATGCTGATGGGGGATGCGAGTGTGTGACTACCCTACTAACAGGTGAGTCAGTGTCTCTACCCAATTTCTAAGTAGTGGATTTGTAATATTCACATGCACAGTGAATATAAGAAACAAGAAAGAGTAATGAAAGAAATAATTCATAGAGTAAAAAAGCACAACCCCCTAACCAAAACACAGACCTAATCATATGCGATAAAACAAAGAAGACCATTGACCTTCTCATTAAAAACATCCCAAAGCCTACTGTGAAACCTTTATATGAGTCGAACGTGGTATATATGTACACCTGCCCCGACGAAGGATGTAGACTTCAATCTAAGTACATAGGTATGACGTCGACCAACCTCACGTGGCGTTTGACCTGTCATCTTCAATCTGGTGCCCCTGAAAATCACATTAAACAAATCAATGACATCACCCTAACAAAGAAATGCTTAAATAATACTTGTATAATAGACACACCCCAAGATGTAAGAAGATTACAAACTCCTAAAGCAATTCACATAAAAGTCGAACAACCCACCAATAATACTCAAATAACGGAACTATTCACTCTACTCACCATGAGAGTGAGGCAAGACCGGAAACGTGAATTTGCCAACGTTGACGACACTGCCCAAAACGCCACGCCCACTTCACCTGACTAGTTTTGTATGTGCTTCTAACCTTCACTCCTTACTCCTCACCTTAATGTATGTATATTTTATTGACCTATGCCTCTTGCCTTTTACACCTTACCAATTTGTATCCACCTGATCTCCCAGTGGTATAAATCCAATACGTCCTGAATACGACGCCAACACATCACAAGGCGCAGTGTTTGGGTGACAATGCGACCCAAACGTCTTAAAGTCAGAGCGACTCCACTTGACGGTCATGCAATCGGAAAAAGCAATATTTTAAAGGTCCTGAAGGACGTAACTGGCCTCAAACCCGCTGACATTAGTCAGGAAGGTGAAGACATCGTGCTCTACTTTTCATGTGAAGAGGAGCTAGAAAACTCCTCACTAACGATGTCATTCTTCGCGAAGAGCACCACCTACATCTCACTTCCCACGTCAGTTCCTGGCCGGAAGAACTGTTTTTACCAGCAGGACCAGCCAGTGGATTGCTGAGCAACCTCAACATCATATCATGGTCAATATCGAGGATGAAAATCCAAACCTGTCGGTATTCAACCTAGAGTTCTGCAACACCGACAAAACATCAATGAAGATTACGTTCACCACCATAGCTGCGGCCACCCAGGCTGCCACACAAGGATTCTACTGCTTCGGCCTAAAAATACCACCCCACCAAATAAAAAAGGAACGATACCATGAGATCCAGCAGTGCTTTAAGTGCTACGAGCTCTCTCACCCGACCAACAAATGTCAGCACCCTGTCCAGAGGTGCAGCCTGTGCGCACTGGACCATCACTACTCCATATGCAAGGCAACAGTCCATCGCTGCTTGCTCTGTGATGGCAATCACCCTGCAATTTCCTACCGGCCCCCGCAGACAGGAAAGCATCAAGGCCCAGGTTGAAGCCAAGAGAAACAACCTTTCTACCTCCTCGACCAGAGCCCCAAGCGTTCAACCCACCACCTTAGCTCTCACTAATCGACCAGAAGACTTTCCGGTCTTACCAACATGTGGCTCCTCCCAGCAGGCGACACAGCCTCTCATTGGGGACCCAAGGTCCCACAGGCTCCTTCACAGCCCCTGCATCACGTGCAGGCATTATCCCTGGTCTTCTTAAACTAGCGGAAAGGCTTGCAGGACCTGACAACCAGCGCTTTGTTAGTGAACTGAACGCATTATACATAGACAATGGCCTGGCCCCATCATAGCCACTAGCGTAAATCTCACTGCCTCCTCTACCACTCCGGAGACTACCACCAGGACGACCGTGCGGTCAACTTCAACACCGACTCCAGAACCGCCCATGACCCGGGCGACACAGAGGTAATTCCTTCTCCAGCTCCCAACACTCCTACCATCACAGTCTCAGCAGCCGCGCTAGCAGACGTGCTGTCTACAAACGATAACAGCACCACCAGCGCTCCTGAAATAGCTACAACCACCAATCAACGACACCTAAGCCTACCTAAGGCTGCGAGGCGAAAGACAAAAACACCCACTACGGAGGTTACGGACTCCTCAGACGAGGAAATCATAGTAGGAGCTCCAGCGCCGCATCACAAATATGACACATACACGGTTCAAGACTTCCTCATGGAGGCCACGTCACCAAACTCCAACGACAGCACTACTCAGCCAAAGTCGCAGGCAAAGAAAAAACGGAAAACCTAGAGGTCGACACTAATCACACCAGCTCCATAACTGGTATAGCCAGCCCTCCAGGCTGAAAACCAGCATGAAGACCCCATCCATCGCCAGATCTCTAGTATCAGCTACTGGTACAGATAATGGCTCCAAAGAGCCTCCACTTACGGGCTCACCATAGCCCGTGCTACTGGAACTTATTGTTCTGAGTAGCGAATCTTAAACAACAACAAACGAATACGACGCACGGGGAGACATCTCCTGTCCACGAGGTTAACATAGACCATGCTTCTTGCCCGCTCCTGTGCAGGTAAGTTACGGCTCACCATAGCCCGTGCTACTTGGAACTTGTTCCGAGTAGCTGAATCTATACAAACACGAATACGACGGCACGGGGAACATCTCCCGTCACACAGGGTGCAGTCGCACCTCCACAGATCTCCAGTATCATCATTGATACTGGTGATGGCTCAAAGGGCCGCCACTTACGGGCTATTCATGCCCGTGCCACCTTTTGGGTGGCTTCATCTTCATCTTAACGCATTCACACGGGAGACATCTCCAGTTACGCAGGGTGCATTCCCACCTCCACAGATCTCCAGTATCAGCTCTCGATACTGGTAATGGCTCAAAGGGGCCACCACTTACGGGCTATTCATACCAGTGCCACCTTTTGGGTGGCTTAATCTTCATCAATACGACGGTCAGACATCTCCTGTCCACGAGGCTAACCATTGCCCGTGCTTCTTGCCCCGCCCCTGTGCAGGTAAGTTACAGGCTCACCATAGCCCGTGCTACTTAGAACTTGTTCCGAGTAGCTGAATCTATAACAACAACAACAACAGAATACGACGGGTGTATGTAGCGAGCCCCACAATACCGACATATGCAAGAATCTGCACAAAGAAGGCAAACAAACGAAAGCAAAATGCCCGAACTGCGGGGATGCACATCACGCCTGGAACAAATGATGTCCAGAAAGGGTAAAAAGAATACTAGCTTTCGGATCAACCCAGCAAACCCAAGTCACAACTTCTAGACCCCAATCGACCAGACCCTCGGTAAAAAGCCACTGGTACACCCCTCGGCAAGTCCGAATAATGAAGATCAGCAACAGTCTGACGCACCAAATCCTTCTAATCCTCCAACAACTGGAGGAAACAAAGAAGCACTTCTCCACTAAGAAACAGCAACAGAATAGATCAAGGCAGCAAAACGAACATACCTGCCGTTGCCTCCAAGACCTCCCAAGCAGAAATGATGATCCCTACATCATCAATGCCCCAGTAGCTGGATGTAGCAAAGACGCTTCAACCCAACCAAGAGTCTCCTCACCCACCAAGAAGAAAGTCTCCACTCCAGTCAAGAAGACACAAACCGTCAGGAAAACCAGTACTGTAAAAACCAAGGACTCAATGATTCCACTATAACGGAAAAATGAACAATCTCAAATCATACAATGGAATATTCAAGGATTCAAAAGCAAAGCACAAACACTCAGAGCAGTGCTTCTCAAGGACATTGATTGATATTGTTCTACTTCAAGAAACACTCATCAGGACTGAAAGAAATATCAATATCCCAGGATATCAAGGATTCCACTGATGGTGCAAAAGGTGGCACCAGAGGCATTTCAATTCTAGTAAGAAATCATATCAATGCCACGGCAATCACAGACCTGCCAACTGTGGGCGAGAACGTGGGAACAACCCATTATTTGTATTAGTGCAGGGGGTAATGATGTTGGACGAGTTAGGAGTGAGGAACTAATACAGAGATTCAGGACAGCCATTGAATTAGTTAGGAGCAACGGAGGAATCCCGATCATATGTGGCATTTTTCAAGAAAGGGAGTGGGAAATTGAATGGATGTCGAGGGCACTTGGTGTCATTGCCGGCTGGAAAGATGTTGCAAATCAAATGCAATATCTTTCATAGACAACTGGGAACACTTCTATGGAAGAAATGAAATGTATGCTCGTGATGGGGGCATCTATCGAGAGCTGGGGTTGTTGCTGTTGCGAACTCGTTGGAAGAAGTGGTAGAGGTGTTTGTTTGGGTTTAAACTGTTAGTAGATGAGAGGTATGGGAATTGATTTGGAGGAAAGAGGTAATAAATTATGTGTTTGTGGAGAAAGGAATTGGCAAAATGACAGGGAAAGAGAAGGGCCTCAAAATAACTATTCACTTAGGGTATATACACTAACAGTAGAAGTCTAAGAAATAAAATTAACGAATTAAATGCTCTTGTCTGCACAGAAAAAATAGATATTATTGCACTTACCGAACGTGGATGAATGTAGATATAGAGACTATTAGCGAATATCAAATAAATGGATTTAAACTATTTCACACAGATAGATATATTAGACGAGGAGGTGGAGTAGCCATATACGTTAGGACAATTTGAAATGTAGTCTCAAAGAGGGAATCAAAACTGAGCCACACACAAACTATTTGGATAGAATTAAACGAAAAAGCAAATAATATTATAATAGGAGTATATATAGGCCACCAAATTTAAACAAATTGGAAGCAAAGCATCTATGGGATGAAATATCTAGGGCATCTAGATCTAACAGCATTTATGTCATGGGTGACTTTAATTTTAGTGGAATAAACTGGTTGAACAAAACAGGGAATAGTGAAGCAGAAGATTTTCTAGAATTTATTGACGATTGCTTTCTACGCAACACATTAAGGACC
>WNGS01161806.1:36691-48093 GCA_020271785.1 Procambarus virginalis | reverse complement strand
ATACACATTACATGCAACATCTCGCAGGTCTGTATGAAAGAGAAGGGTTAAGAGTTGCTATAAAGAAACTTTTCTTTTCTCTCGTCTGGAGGTCATCTCAAGGGGAGTCCCCCCAAAAAAACCAGGTGGGGGGTTGTCTTAGTCCTGATGGGGTGAATACACCCTCTCTCACACACACTCACACACACTCACACACACACACTCACACAACTCACCCACACACACACACACACACACAACACACACACATGTATAGTAAGTGTATAGTAAGTCACTGGAAACGGGGGACCTACCAGAAATATGGAAGACTGCTAATGTAGTACCAATATACAAAAAGGGTGACAGACAAGAGGCACTGAACTACAGGCCAGTGTCCTTAACTTGTATACCATGCAAGGTGATGGAGAAGATTGTGAGAAAAAACCTAGTAACACATCTGGAGAGAAGAGACTTCGTGACAACCCATCAACATGGGTTCAGGGAGGGTAAATCTTGCCTTACAGGCTTGATAGAATTCTACGATCAGGTGACAAGAATTAAGCAAGAAAGAGAAGGGTGGGCGGACTGCATTTTTTGGACTGTCGGAAAGCCTTTGACACAGTACCCCATAAAAGGTTGATGCATAAGCTGGAGAAACAGGCAGGAGTAACAGGTAGGGCGCTCCAGTGGATAAGGGAGTACCTAAGCAATAGGAAGCAGAGAGTTACAGTGAGGGGTGAGACCTCAGACTGGCGTGAAGTCACCAGTGGAGTCCCACAGGGCTCTGTACTTGGACCTATCCTGTTTCTGATATACGTAAATGATCTCCCAGAGGGTATAGACTCATTCCTCTCAATGTTTGCTGACGACGCCAAAATTATGAGAAGGATTAAGACAGAGGAGGACAGCTTGAGACTTCAAGAAGACCTGGACAAGCTGCAGGAATGGTCGAACAAATGGCTGTTAGAGTTTAACCCAAGCAAATGTAATGTAATGAAGATAGGGGTAGGAAGCAGGAGACCAGATACAAGGTATCATTTGGGAGATGAAATACTTCAAGAGTCAGAGAGAGAGAAAGACCTGGGGGTTGATATCACGCCAGACCTGTCCCCTGAAGCTCATATCAAGAGGATAACATCAGCAGCATATGCCAGGTTGGCTAACATAAGAACGGCCTTTAGAAACTTGTGTAAGGAATCTTTCAGAACATTATATACCACATATGTCAGACCAATCCTGGAGTATGCGGCTCCAGCATGGAGTCCCTATCTAGTCAAGCATAAGACTAAACTGGAAAAGGTTCAAAGGTTTGCCACCAGACTAGTACCCGAGCTGAGAGGTATGAGCTACGAGGAGCGACTGCAGGAATTAAACCTCACTTCGTTGGAAGACAGAAGAGTTAGGGGGGACATGATCACCACATTCAAGATTCTCAGGGGAATCGACAGGGTTGATAAAGACAGGCTGTTTAACACAAGGGGCACACGCACTAGGGGACACAGGTGGAAACTGAGTGCCCAAATGAGCCACAGAGATATTAGAAAGAACTTTTTTAGTGTCAGAGTGGTTGACAAATGGAATGCATTAGGAAGCGATGTGGTGGAGGCTGACTCCATACACAGTTTCAAATGTAGATATGATAGAGCCCATTAGGCTCAGGAAACTGTACACCTGTTGATTGACGGTTGAGAGGCGGGACCAAAGAGCCAGAGCTCAACCCCCGCAAGCACAACTAGGTGAGTACAACTAGGTGAGTACACACACACACACACACACACACACACACACACACTCACACACACACACATCCACACACACACACACACACACACACACTCACACACACACATACACACTCGCTCACATATATATATATATATATATATATATATATATATATAATATTATATATATATATATATATATATGACTGCCCATAGGTAATTGGGGCATTTCTGTGGGAAATATGGAGGAGTGTGCTTCTGCCACAGATGACCAACTTAATATTTTTCATCAACCAGCAAGAATATTTGTAGCTGGTTTTAGCAATTCTGGGAAAACCAGTCTGGTGGAAAATTTATGTGTTAAATACCACTGGAAATTCTCAAAAATTATAGTGTCATCTGCAAATAATACTGAACATCCTCTTTCAAACAACCCCATTTTGCGAAACAAGGTTACTCTCTCCCAAGGTCTGATAAACCCTTTAGAGTATAAGAATCCTTTTTCAAAAGAGTCAGTTTTGTATATAATTGATGACTTATACCTGGAAGCCATTCAGAGTCCAATTATAGCCAATATCTTCACCCGAGGGAGACACGATAATATTTCTGTAATTCTAATTAGTCAAAATTTGTTCCCCAGGGGAAATATGCCAGGACAATAACTCTGAATTGTACCCATTATATATTAATGAAGCAGAGAGACATAACCCAACTTGAAATTTTAAGTGGACAGTTATATGGGCGAAAAACTATCAATAATTTCGTTGAAATATACCGTCGGGCAATATCCCAGAGAGAGTATGGCTATTTATTGGTCGATCTGACAGTTCCTGAGCCATTACAACTACGAACGAACATTGTCAATGAAGACCAGTGTGAAATTGTTTATCAAATGTGAACAAAAAAATGTCTTTAACGACGCAGAAACGGACAATTCTTACCACCATCTATAATGACATTTCCAGCTTGGGTGGTTTCACAGGATCAATTCAAAAATTGTATAAGGCCGCCAGACTTAAAGACACCAGCATCAGTATTGCAGATGTGCGGGAATTTCTCCGTGGGGAGCGATCTTATACCTTACATAGAAGAAATTTAGTTAGGTTTCCTCGACGGAAAATATTAGCTCCTAAGCCCCGCACCATAATTGCCTGTGATTTGGGAGACTTTTGTAGTTTACAAAAATACAATAATGGTGTTAAATATATTTTGATTTGTGTTGATGTTTATTCTCGTCTAATGCAGACTCAAACTTTAAAAACAAAAAATTCAACTGATGTGGTAGCTGCTCTAAAGAAGATGTTAGAAGCAACCCCACAGTTTCACGGGGTAAGACGAATATTCACCGACCGAGGAAGAGAATTTTACAACAGGACAGTTCAAAATTATTTGAATAAGAAAAATATTAAATTATATAGTGTATTTTCGGAAATGAAATCTAGTATAGTGGAGCGTGCCATCAAAACTTTAAAACATAAACTGTATCATTATATGACTCAAGCTAATTCATTACAATACATTCACATCCTCCCAAAAGTTGTGGAGGTATACAATCACTCTTTCCACAGAATACTAAGAAATACCCCACATGCCATTCATAAGTTGCAAAACATTGAAGATATACGAAGACAGTTTAAGGTCATGTATTTAAACAATAACTACCCGTTAACCGCCATCAGTCCACAACTGGAGGTTGGACAGTATGTACGACTAGCAAAGCGAAGGAATATATTTCACAAGGGCTTTTGGCCCCAAAATACAGAAGAAATATTTCAGGTGACTCATATCGACAGAACACAACCAATCCCAACCTACAAAATCAAAGATTTAACCAACGAGGCAATCAGTGGTATGTTTTATGAGCAAGAATTGATTCCAACATCCCTTCCAGACTATTTTCCCATAACGATATTACAGTCTAGGAAGACATCGAAAGGACACAGAGAATATTTCGTCAAGTGGAGAGGCTACCCAGAATCCTCCAATTGCTGGATTAGAGCTCAAGACATCGTCAAATTTTAAAAAAAATGACAGTTCATCAGGACTCTCTCGTAGAGAAACACCATCAACTGTTATTTTTATTAAACAATTTATCGCCCAAGAAGCGGAATAAACTAATCAAGGCTTTAAAACGACAGGAAATTGAATCAATTTGTGAAATTTTTGCCAATTTTCTGAAACGAAACATCCCAGTTCAACCTCAGATAATTAATGGACTACAGAGGTATCAGAATGACATTCGTTCTGTAGCACGTAAGAGAACTCCTCTCTACAAAAAGAAAATCATCCTGACCTCTAGAAGAGGTGGAGCCATATTGGCAGCTCTGTTACCTTTGGCTGTATCGTTAATTTCCTCTCTAATAAAGTAATTACGTAAGAAGAGAAAAAATGGTGAAAGAATATTGCCTAGTACCACGACTCGTCGCTGAAAAATATTTATTTAATAAAAACGAGAGTACTCCATCACCTCTTAATGAGGTGGCTCCACCCTCCCCCGCCAGTAATAGAGGTGGAAATAAGTCCTTCTCTTTAAAAAACGAAAGCAAATGGGGCAATTCGGCTAATAATGTTGGTGGTAGCTGTAAACACCTTGACTGCGAGTGTAGCGGTGGCGATGGTAGAGTGGGGGGAGAGGCCACTCCCCCCTCACCCCCAGCAAGAATAACAACTTGCGGCCGGGGTTGCCACAGTAGCTCCTTTGAACGTTATAACCCTACCTACCGTGGGGGACTGGTCAGACCACCTTTAAAAGACATTGCCCGCCCCCCCGCCGCGCCGGCCGCCGCCGCGCAGGTGCCCGCCGCGGGTTCTTTCAACAAAAAACGCGGGACAGGTGCGACCATCGTCCTTTAAAAAAACAAATAAAAAAAAGGATACATTCCATTCTACCGCCCGAGATGCGATTAGCTGTTGCTGGGCCCACTCTGCACAAAGCCACCACCGCCACTACCACCTCCCAAAATCCAAGTCTGGACAACTTAATAAATGTGAATTTTAAAATAGGGGAAATTCCTCACGTCAAAACATTACTGAACATGTTTGAACAAAACAGCCAACAGGTGGTATGGGATAGTCACGGGAATTTATTAAAGCCTGTGCAAAATTTAAATATTTTAGATATAATTAAAACTTTAGCCTTTACTAAAGGACAATTTAGGGCGGCTGACAAGGCAGATGTAAGGATTTTACTGAAGGTGGCTGGCATAGACCCATCCTTTATACGTAATTCTCGCGCCAGAACGCAGTTAAAAGGGGGAAGGGCTATTCATAGGAGACCCCATTGGGAACCGTATTGAAAAGCCTATATGAGTCACTTCTTAATCATCATTATATTCAGTTGTGTATCCACCATGGAGCGAGCTTCAACCCCCCCTCCGACGGTAGAGGAGGAAGAAAAATCGCCCCTATTGAAGCGTTTGGTTGCTACTCAACGTTACTACAAGTTTGTGGAACACAAAAGTAGATTGATATATGCCTTATGGGATTGTTACGACCGTCTTGTGTTGAGTGCTCCCCCAGAACGGTTTTTTAAGTCATTTGGTGAAACGGTGAAAAGGTATGAAGAGTATTCATCTCAGGAGATCCAGACGGAGATTTGACAGATGGAAAAATTAACCTTCCAACATCGGGACATGATTACAGCCTTTGAGTCTGGGCGGAGTGTCTATGGGCTCATAAGGTGATCTCTACCCCTCACCCCTACATCCCTCTACCCCCAGGTGGGTCGCAGGTGTATTTAAAGGCCGCCCACCGCCTCCTCCTGGAACACTATACTACAGTGTCGACACGCTCCTCACAGCCGCCCTCTCACCATGTCCCTGGCGAGTATCAAGACCATTGGTGACGATATCACTGACTCCCACTCCTTTGGAGTAGGTGATGTCATCGTCTACGAGTTACCAGCTGCCGTTGTGCGTCCCTATGGTCTTGCTTCCATCATATGGAAGACATACCCCTATGCCCGTGTGGAACGTGAAGGGCTGGGTAGTGTCAATAGGGCAATAATTCGTTGTCGGGCTACCCCCTTTACCTACCTACTTTACTGCTAGAATCCACTCGGTAAAACATCTAAACTATTGGGACCGACTAAAGAGCCTAAATCTGTATTCCCTTGAGCGCAGGCGGGAGAGATACATAATAATTTACACGTGGAAAATATTAGAGGGGCTGGTCCCAAACCTGCACACAGAAATAACATCACATGAGACCAGAAGACATGGCAGGATGTGCAGAATACCCCCGTTGAAAACCAGAGGTGCAACTGGTACTCTGAGAGAGAACTCTATCAACATCAGAGGCCCGAGACTGTTCAACACGCTTCCACTACACATAAGGGACATAACTGGCAAACCCCTCACAGTGTTCAAGAGAGAACTGGATAAGCACCTCCAAAGGATACCTGATCAACCAGGCTGTGACTCATACGTCAGGCTGCGAGCAGCCGCGTCCAACAGCCTGGTTGATCAGTCCAGCAACCAGGAGGCCTGGTCGATGACCGGGCCGCGGGGACGATAAGCCCCGGAAGCACCTCAAGGTACCCCAGGGGACATTGATGTGAAGATTGCCCCACTCCCCTCTGACGGGCAAGATCTCATAGAGGAGCCCATCCTCTACTTCAGGCCGACTTTTGTGGCCTTGAGTTCTGCTTTCGGGGCAGGGGCCCCCTTCGAGTCAAACTCAATAGCCCAGGAACAAGTGCAGACTTCCGCCGACACTCACTACGTCACTAACGTCACCCTGGATACCGCACAAAACAGGAGGTACTGGTTGAAGATGGCCCTAACCAAGATGGGGAATGTCATGGCGAGAACCCCAACCATGACTCGACTGGTGGTACCCCACGGCTTAGGGGCTTCCCGTGATGGTATGGTCAACTGGCACAAGGACATTGGACCCATGCTGCTCTCTCTTCATCAGGAATTGACCAAACTCAACAAAGAGTTGGTCATCCTGAAACGTCCTGCAGGTGTTACCCCTCCAGTGGTGCCCCTCCCCTTCGACGACCCAAGTGCTGATAATCTTACTATAACGCTCGACACCGTGGTGGGAGAGGGCGGTACCACCCCAAGAACCTCTTCTCGTTCTACTCATTCAGCGCCACCACCCACCCCCAGGAAGAAGAAACACTCTCAGGAATACAGCTCCAGCTCCAGCTCCACCGCCACCCCTCCACCACCCCCTTCAACATCAACCTCAGTCAAACGGAGGATTGAGCCACTCCTCGACTTTGAAACAGAGGCGAATCGCCGTATCGACTCCATCCTCGATGGTGAGTCACAGGAAATATTCCTGTTATCCTCCCCCCCGAAAAAACAACGAAAGCTGTAACCGCCACTCCAGTAAAGAAGTTGAGGTAGTGGCAGTGACAGTACCCCCCGGTGGAAGCAGCAGTGGAGGTAGCAGCAGCCAGCAGCAGTAGCAGTAGTAGCGAGGGGGGGGGCGTGGTTAATCACTATTCTTTAAAAAAATGTGGGGGAATCTTCACCTATTGTAGTTCTTTAAGTAGATTAATAAAATAAAATATAAGTTATGTTGTTTATTTTCCCCTTGTATATTGTCCAATCTGTACATAAGGGGGGCAATGGGAGAAGAACATTAGATATATCTTACCAGTCTCGAACAAGGAGATATTTACAACAACACGACTTCAGCATTTTACAAACACCATCCCATCACTACATTTAAACCCTCCCATTAAACATGAACTGGCTTTAATCAACATACTCCCACCCAGGCGAATTAATGCCATCATCAAAGATGAGGGGGACTCTGTCGTAGATATCTATGCCACTTTTAAACATGGAACTCTTTCTAAGAGTCCAGAACACTTTAAGCACCACCCCCAGGAGGGAAGTAGAGGTAGTGCCACCGCCAACAGCAGCAACAGCGACAGTAGCCCCAACAGGGGGACAGCAGCAGCAGCAGCAGCAAGCTGCTTACCAAGCACCTTATCTCAGATCTGGAGGAGGTTTCTTTGGGACCTTGGCTGGTATTGCTCGGCGGGCCATACCATTTTTCATGAAAGCTGTAACACCTAGCGCTATCGATTTTGGGAAAAATGTCCTTGGTGATTTAAGCAGTGGTAAACGGGATGTAAAGAGTGCACTGAGAACTCACGGTATTGATGCTCTTAAGAGTGTGGGGAAGAAATTGGTAATGGGGGGTAAAATTAAAAGACTCTCTAGACGAAAAAATAAAAGTAAAAAATGTAAACGAGGTCTTGGGTATAAAAATGACGTGTTTTCGCTAACGTAAGCAGTCATACTTCAACTTTCGGAGGGATCATGGGGGAGCCTAGCGGTGCTGGGGTGAAAATTCCACTGGAATATTATAGCTCCAGTATTATTGACCAATTTCCTAGAAGTAACAGAATACGTAATGTGGAGAGTTCAATTGCCTCTACGCAGCAAATAGACATTCTTCCTGTCAACCTCCCCATTAATCAACGTTTGCGGGATAATTACTTAGAATTCCGCATCCCTGGAACCCAGGGAGCCTTCTTAGATCTAGCTAATATTGTTATAGACTTTAAGGTATCTTTAACGAAAGATGACGATACCACAAAATTGGAAGAGGATGACCATGTGGAATTTGTGAATGGGTTGTCAAATACCATGTTTAAAGGTGTTCAGGTTTTTTTAGGAGAGCAGGTAGTTGAAACAAATACTAATTTTAATTATTGGTCGTTTATTAAATTAATTACCTCCATGCCTCCATCAAAAATGTCTTCCTTGGGGAGAATTGGAGGCTTTCGTAGGGACTGGAGAGATGACGATGGTATAATCACAAATGAGTTTACAAATACCTATTTTACTGGAGCAACTGCCAAGGATAAAAAATTTATGGTTGATTTAAAAAGTAAAGGTTTGTCGATGTGTTTTCCCCTCCTATTGGATATATCGTCCCTAGACCAATACATATTAGATAATATAGATGTGCGACTAAGATTGGAACTTTCCCCCCATGCTTGGGTCCTAAATACAAGCGTTAACGATGGCTCTAAGTATCGCTTGCATATGGATTATGCTAAGTTATGGGTAACACGGGTGTTCCCCTACCCAAGTGCTTACCTAGCCTTAAACAGCTCATTGTTAGCATCCCCTGACCCCATAACTTATACTTTCAATAGAACCATTTCTAAAACATATGTCCTAGCAGGGAATCAAACTAGTCTCTTAATTGATCAACCGTGGGCTCAAGTAATTCCTCATAAGATATTCATGGTAATAATTCCAATGAATTATTACGCTGGTCTTCACCAAGGTTTATATTTTGAAAATGCAAAGCTGAAAAGTATTGCTATGTATTTGAACAATAATGCAATTTACCGAATCGGTGGCGATTTCGATAACCATTATTCCCGCCTTTATTACGAAACTTTGAAGACATTAGGCTTAGAGCGTGATTCACTACTGCTCTATGACTCTTTTAATAAGGGAAGATCAATATTCGCCTTTGACTTAACCTCCATTCAAACGAAGGATTCCCTCCCTGTGGAGAAATCTGGCAACTTGCGTATGGAGCTTGAATTTGGCGGTGGTGTTACATATAACAGACTGGTTATACTGTTTGGGGAAACGACTGGGGTACTATCCATCGATGGGCAAAGAACTGTTCTATGCGACGTTCGAGCATAAAAAAAAACACAATGAATTGTTATGATATAAATATTAATTTAAAAGATAATCTAGGGGATCGAGCGGACTACCTGGGCTGTTACAACGCTGAGGAGATAAAACAGTTAAATATCTCCTCAAGAAAACCTATTGTTTTCATAACTAATATTTTACCATCACACAGCAGAATCACTATGGGACATTGGGTAGGAATTTATGTTGATAAAGTTAAGCATCGGATGTTTTTTTTTGATAGTTATGCAATATCACCAGCTACTTACGGGCATCATTTTCAAGGATTTATTAAAACTAACAAAATAAGAAAGGTGTTTGGAATGCGCTACAGACTCCAAAGTGATTTTACTCTTGCCTGCGGGCTCTATTGCATCATATTTGTTCATAGAATAACCCACCTGGGCTTGCCTTCAACAGTACATTACTTACATAACGTATTTTCCAGCGTTACTTTAAAATTAAACGATAAACGAGCCCTCTCTTATGCGAGACGATATTTTCCTATGAAACATCATTGTGTTAGGACATTTTGTAGAGGTATAGGAGTTGGTTCTTATAGGTGGTGTAGAGAATATTTTTGTTAGCTAGGCAACCTACCTAACAAGGAGTGTAGCCTCCTATAAAAAGCCCTCCCCCCCCCCAAGCCCCAACCCACTCAGAAGACTGTCTTCCTCCTACGAAATGGAAGGTGTCTCTCAAAAAACACCTGCTGGGAAAATTGAAGTCCTTGAAGGACCTGGTTAGTATTACCCTCACTTTCTGCTAATAGATTTATTTTATGTTTATTTCCCTCAATAAAAAAAAGTTTGTATATCCTCTATTTCTCCTCTTATGTTTTCTTCAGTACAGTTCTTGGGACCCGTCCACACTTGTAGAGTAGTAATTCTACGTGGAGGGTCTGCCCCAAACAAGATGCTGTTATGTAGTCTAATTGACGATGCCTGCTGAAGAGGACACAAGGCTACTCCTGCAGGGGAGAGGTATGTACTAGTTGTTCTTAGAGAAAAAAAAATAGAATATTTTATAATATATATATAATCCTATAAAAAACCTTTAATCACTATAAATTATTTCCACCATCTCTTTCCAGAACACTTCCGATGAGAGAGAGGAGGAAACTCAGCCAAAAGGTGTCCACCCAACTCCCCCCACACCTCCAAGAGGGGGGGATGGGGGTCAAGACCTTCCCCCACTCATCACTGACGAAGAGACGTCAGAATTCTACTCAGATGAGAATGGGGAGGTGGAGGGGACGAGGGATAAGGGGGGGGGTAGAGCTGTAGTAAGTGAAATATGGCAGGAGCACACTGTAAACTACAATTATTAACTAACATAATTACTTATACATTTTGTGTATTTTTACCTAATAAAGCATTTAATCAATTATTTAATGTTTTTTTTAACCCTGTTAATATATTGTATAAAACAAGTATTATTTCTTTTCACCCTCATTTATTTTGAGTATATATCCTATATAGCTCCCAGTCATATATGCATATAGTCCTGAAGGGACCATTCAGTCTTGTTCGATTATATTTCCTTTAATTAGCCCTAAATAATGACAAGGTGTTTAAGGAGATACCCAGAGTAAGTGAAATATGGTGCGAGCTCACCGTAGACTAAATTTTAGGTGTGACTGTCTGGCACACCGCCTCTGATTCCATTGTATGATAAGTGGGCCTATCTGGCTCCCCGCCTCCGAGTCCATTGTTTGATAAGTACTAAGGAGATACCCAGAGTAAGTGAAATATGGTGCGAGCTCACCGTAGACTAAATTTTAGGTGTGACTGTCTGGCACACCGCCTCTGATTCCTTTGTATGATAAGTGGGCTATCTGGCTCCCCGCCTCCGAGTCCATTGTTTGATAAGTACCTCCCATTGTTTGTTAAGTGTCCCTATCTGGCTCTAATTATACTACTCTATCGGTGTAAATTCTGGAGAGGCAGTCCGCTCTACATTCCTCTCCCTTTGATGTGTCTGATTTCCAACCAGTACCCTTGTAATAGTAGGGACCATCTTGTCAGCCTCTGGTTCGATTCTTCATTCTGTGCACGAACGTCTAGTGGGT
>WNGS01161804.1:70433-82992 GCA_020271785.1 Procambarus virginalis | reverse complement strand
CCTCATGTAATATTATTGTGAACATTAATCACCATGTCTGCAAGTGTGGCTATAGGCTTTTTGATGTCAAACGTAAAGCTCAGCAGGAAAAGCCAGGCTCAGGCAAATATCAAGAGATCAGAAAAGAAAAGGCACATATACCTGTTGTATATGGTAAGCTCACTTTATGTGTATTCATAATGTTTAAATATGGAAATAAATAACTATAATTGATTAATTTAATTTATTGAAAGGAATATTTTACTCCCTTTCATATTGTTGTAAGATTAAAACATATATTGTCAAATGAGAAATTTATGTTATCTGCATTTAAAAAATCAGCTTTCACCAACTTCAAATATTTGGTTTATTTATTTATTTATTTATTTATTTATGCATATACAAGAAGGTACATTGGGAATGTGAGGATACATAATATGGTAATTACAATCTTGTAAAGCCACTAGTACGCGCAGCGTTTCGGGCAGGTCCTTAATCTAAGAAAATTTTAAGTAGGTAAATACTTGCAAAATTTATAAAAAAATGATAACAGTTACATGGCAAGAAAAAAAGATGAGAGAAAATTGTAGGTACAGTATAATAAAGCACTTAGGTAGCTAAGATTGATTGCAATGAAAGCTTGAATGGTAGTTGACAAAAATTGGTAGGCACAATACAGCAAATGGCTAGCACATAAAGGAAGACAGCAATGAACACAATGATAAGGTTGTTTGGGTTAAATACATAAGAATTAGGAGATTGGGTAACACTAGATACAGAGCAAAAATAAAGCTCAGTGTAGGAAACTAAGAAGATGAAATTAAGTACTTTTTGGTTTTGTTTTTAAATAAGGCAAAAGTTTTACAGTTTTTCAATTCACTAGGGAGTGAGTTCCATAGACTAGGTCCCTTAATTTGCATAGAGTGTTTACACAGATTAAGTTTGACCCTGGGGATATCAAAGAGATATTTATTTCTGGTGTGGTGATAATGGGTCCTATTACATCTGTCCAGAGAGAGTTTCAGAGCATGGTTTGCATTTAAGAACAGGGTTTTGTAGATGTAGTTGACACAAGAGAATGTGTGGAGGGAGTTAATATTTAGCAAGTTTAGGGATTTAAACAAGGGAGCTGAGTGTTGTCTGAAAGCAGAGTTAGTTATTATTCTGATAGCAGATTTTTGCTGGGTGATGATGGGCTTAAGGTGGTTTGCAGTGGTAGACCCCCATGCACAGATACCATAATTAAGATAGGGGTAGATTAGTGCATAATATAGAGAGAGGAGAGCAGAGTTAGGAACATAATATCTGATTTTGGAGAGTATACCAACTGTCTTAGAGACTTTCTTAGTTATGTGTTGAATGTGGGTGCTGAAGTTGAGTCTCTTGTCTAGGAATAGGCCAAGAAACTTGCCATCATTTTTATTACTGATGTTAATGTTGTCTATCTGTAGCTGAATTGCATTTGATGATTTGCTTCCAAATAAGATGTAGTAAGTCTTTTCGATGTTTAATGTTAGTTTGTTAGTTGACATCCATAAGTGGACTTTTTTTAATTCATTATTCACAACATTATTTAGTGTATGTGGGTTGAGGTCTGAATAGATAAGAGTAGTATCATCAGCAAACAATATAGGTTTGAGAATATTAGAGACATTAGGCAGATCATTTATATATATAAGAAATAGAAGAGGTCCTAAGATACTGCCCTGTGGCACTCCAACGGTAATTGGTAGAGTGGAAGAAGTTGTATCATTGATGGTTACATATTGGTGTCTGTCACTAAGATAGGATCGGATGTAGTCAAGGGCAAGGCCTCGGATTCCATAATGCTGGAGTTTAAGTAAGAGGTAGTTGTGATTAACAGTATCAAAGGCTTTTCTTAGGTCAATGAAGAGTCCAATTGGAAACTCATTTTTGTCAAGGGCTGAGTAGATTACGTCAAGGAGACTAATGATTGCATCGTTGGTGCTCTTTTGGGACCGGAAGCCAAACTGGCAGGGGCTGAGTATGTCGAATTTTACGAGGTAGGAATAGAGCTGTTTGTAAATAATTTTTTCAAATATTTTTGATAGAATGGGTAGATTTGATATTGGTCTATAATTGTTTATGTCCGCCGGATTGCCTCCTTTATGGACTGGCGTTACTCTTGCTTTTCTGGGGGGAGCCCCGTCGGCTCCCCGGAGCTATCCCAGGCTGATATGCTAATGTCAGACTTTGGCATCAGTCATGTGTATGGAGTTCTTAGGCCTACCGGGAACCACGGCCAGAACCGGGCCCCCTCAGAGAGGCAAGGGGAGCAATGGCCTATAGAAGCCCCCGTGTGGTTGGAAGCATTCTATGTCTGCCATCGACCGGGACAGGCACCCAGAAAGGTAAGCGCCCCAAAACAAACCCCTATTCTGGTTAAAATTGCTACCAAAAGCCGAACTAGTGGATAGAACTCCCAAAAGAAAAACTAGCAAACTAGTGTGACGTCACACGCTGCCGCGCCGCTGTCTGCGCAGCTCCCCCCTCCCCGGGAGGGGGAAGGGGGAGCCCCAGACCCTCCGCGCCGGCTACCCACCCTCAGTTCTTGAGGCTGATGCTATAGGCGAAGGTCGTGTGCTCTGGCTCCGGTGTTCGCTACAACACTGTGCTTGCGTGTGGTGTTTGTTTTCTGGGTGCGAGAGCCAGGAGTAATTTGGTACTCGGGCTGCATGCGCCTAGGGTTTCCTTCCCTAGGTGCCCTGTAAGTACTACCCTTGGGGCTTGGGGCCACCTTCCACAGGCTCCTTGGGATCTGCCTCTGCTGGTCCGTTTTACCTTTTTCGGTTTTTCGGCCGCCTGTTGGGCTCTTGGGTGTTCTGTTCTCCCTTGTTACTGGCAGGTAAGAGGCAGTTTGCACTGGTAGGGGCGCAGGGTGCTGCACAGCTTGTATTCCCGACATAGCGGCCGGCTCTGTTCCCTGGGGTTCGCTGTCCTCTTGCGGGGTTTTGTTTTTCTTTTTGTTTTTGCCTGGTGGGGGGTTCTGTCATATTCGTTCCTTTGTTCTAACCCTGTCACGGTTATTCTCGATGGCGCCCCCTGCTAGGTCCCCGTGAGTGTACACGTCCCTGGGGTACAGCTTTAGAAGTTCGATTGGTAGTTTTGGGCGCCGGTTAGCAGCTCCCTGCCTGGGACTACCTGAGCGCGAGTCCTCTTAAAGTAAACGCTCAGGACCCTGGGAATCCCCTAGGGGGCGCGTGGGTCCGATGGATGTGACCCCGGAGTCCCCACTCGCGGTGTGCGAGTTTGAGGGTTGCTCGGTCCCTTTGTCTCAGGGTGACCCTCATTGTTTTTGCCTCTGCCATGCTGCCTGTTGGGTCGGTGATACTTTCGACCCTGAGTCCTGTGAGTGTTGCTGCTTGCTTGTGACTCAATTTACCCAATCCTCTGATGATTCTCTTCGGGTACAGGCGGCGCGTGCGTTGCAGGCTAGGTTTCGTCTGTTGCAACGCGCTAGGTTGGTTGCTCACCCGGATGCCCCGAGGCTGCCCCGCTTTGCTTTTCGTGACCCGGACTTGGGGGTGGGGGTCGCTTCGATCCTGGTTCAGTCCGCGCCTCCTCGTCCTTCCCCTACTGCTCGTTCTGGTCCCCCCCCCCCTTGCTTCCAGCCCCGAAACGTCTGAGGGTTTCGGGGTCGGAGCAGGGGTTCCTTGATCTTGAGACTCGGGCAGCTTCGGGGGGTGCCCCTTCCGGGGGAGCGGCAGAGGCATTCGAGTCTTGTCTCCCGGCCGAAGCTTCGGGGTCTGACCAGTGGGCCCCCCTTCCTTCCGCTGTTCCGGCTGCTCCGTCCTTGTCTTGTGGGGTCGGGGCTTGGGGAGAGGACTCGGCCTCGGGTCCTGTGGTGTTGGACCTCGAGGCTGGGGAGGGGCTGACTTGGGGGCCTTGGGCTCCGCTGGACCCCGCCTGGGTTTTTCTTCCCTCTGAGCGGGGCTTATTGTTACAAGGAGTGGGGTTCTCTTTTCCCCCCTCTGCGTACGAGTTGGATTTGGTGTCGGCCCCTCCCCGGGTTCGGTTCCGTGTTCCCCCGGGTTCGTCGGTTCCGTCTTTCCGGAGGTTTTCGGCTTATCGCATCCAACCTGGTGAGGTGCGAGCGGCCTTTGCAGCTTACCTCCTGCGGGACCCGGATTATGCCTCTGAATGGATCCATCTGAGTTCAGGTTTGGGACTTCGTTCCCTTTCTGGCTCCGTTACGAGGTTCCGGAGTCTTCCTGGCTAGCAGCCTGCCCCTTGCTTGTTTTGGATTCCTGGCATTCCTTCTGTCGTTCCCGCACGTTGGAGTGGCGGGAAGCTTCCACGGTGATTCAGGTTTTCCTGGGGGGCGAGCTTGAGTACCTGAATGAGTGCTTGTTTGCCCCTGCCCTTCCCCGCGATGTGGGCGTTATTCAGCTCCATGTGCAGGTTCCCGTCCTTTCGGCGGCGCTGGTTGCGGAGGATTTGCGCGCCCGGGGCCTTTTGGCTTCGGCCTTGCGGTTCTTTTCCATCCTGGAGCTGTCCTCGGATTGGCTCGTGGAGGATGTGAGGACGCTTGGGTCCGTCCCAGGGTCTGGCGCCTTGTCCTCGGCTGCGCGCTCGTTCGCTGCCTTGTTGAAGCTGTTCACGCCGATTTTGCGGGATGCGGTTTCCCTGTTTTATGCTTCCCGTCTCGCGTGTCGGCAGGCGGTGCTGGGTTCCTCCGTGGAATCTGCTTGGGCTCTGGCTCTTAGGCGTTCTTCCCCCTTTTGTCCTCTTCTTTTTGAGGAGTCGGCCGTGGCGCAGTTTATTCAGGCTGCGTCGGCGGCTTGTCGTCCGATGTCGGACTTGTTGGTCTTCCGGGGGTCCCGGGGTGGGTCTTCCCGGAAGGGTCGTGCCAGAGCTCGGGGTTCCTCTCGTCGTGGTAGGCCTCTGGTGTCAGGTTCGGGTTCGGCTCCTGCTGCGGACCCGCCCTCGTCTGGTCGGCGCGGTGTTCGCTCTGTGCGGGGTTCTGGGTCTCGTAAGGGTCGCCGGCCCTTTCGCGGTTTGCCCCGTTGACGGGGCGATGGGGGGGCGGCTTGCGCTGTTCGCCCGCGCCTGGTCCCACGATTCGTGGGCCTTTCAGGTCGTGTCTTGCGGTCTGCGGTGGCGTTGGGTGGCCCCTCCCCCTTTGGGGGGTCGGGGCTGGCAGGGCAAGTTTCTTCCCCTGCGCTCCGTCGCGTCGTCTTGGAGTGGGTACGTTTGGGCGTCGTCGAAACGACGTCGTCCCTCAGATGGGTTTCCCGTCTGTTTCCGGTTCCGAAACGGGACTGCGCGGACCTGAGGTTCATTCTGGACTTGTCCCGTCTGAACCCCTGGGTTCATTGCCCCTCCTTCCGGATGACTACGCTGTCTCAGGTTCGGCTCCTTTTGGAGCCGGGCGCTTGGATGGTGTCCCTGGACCTCCGGGACGCTTATTGGCATGTCCCGATTCATCCGCGGTTCAGGGACTGGCTCGGTTTTGTGGTGGGGCGTCAGAGTTACCGCTTTCGTTGTCTCCCGTTCGGGTTGAACCTGGCACCTCGCGTGTTCACGCGCCTTACACGGGTAGTCGTGGCTCGGTTGCGTCTCCTAGGAGTTCGGGTGTTGGCCTACCTCGACGACTGGCTGGTTTGGGCTCCCAGCCGGTCCGCTTGCTTGCTAGCCAGGGATTTGGTTCTTTCCCAGCTCGCCGGGTTCGGGTTCTTGGTGAACTGGAGGAAGTCCCATCTGGTTCCCTCTCAGGTTCGGACTTGGCTGGGCCTCGTTTGGGACTCTCGCACCTCCTCCTTGTCTCTCCCTCCGGAGTCTCTCCAGCGGCTGCGGTCCCGCCTTCGTCTGTTTCTGGTGGGCCCTCGGGTCACCCGGCGGTTGCTCGAGGGGCTGTGCGGGAGCCTGAACTTCGCGATGCTGGTCTACCCGCCGGGTCGGGTTTGGCTTCGTCGGCTGTTCTGGTTCCTTCGGGGTCACCCCTTCCGCCTCTCTCGCGATCGCAAGGTTCGACCCCCGGGGGCCTTGCGTCGGTTGCTGCGTCACCGGCTTCCTCTTCGGGTTTTTCGGGGTTCGGTGCCATGGCGCCTACCCGAGCCCTCGCTCGATGTGTACACGGATGCGTCGTCTCTAGGCTGGGGTTTTGTGACCAGTGCTCACCAGGCCGGCCAGGGGCGTTGGGGTCCGTCCTTCCGTCGAGCTCACAGCACGGTGCGGGAGTTCGCGGCGGTGTGGTTTGCTCTTCGGAGGATTCGGGTGGCCCGCGGATCAACGATCCGGCTCCATTCGGACTGCTCTCCGGTGGTTCATTGCCTGAACCGCGGGGGTTCGATGCGGTCCTTGTCTCTTTGGGGTTGGTCGCTTCGGGTGACTCGTCTGCTGAGTTCTCGGGGTTTGGCTCTCCTGGCTGTTCACGTACGGGGCGTGTCCAACGTCTTGGCGGACGCCCTGTCTCGCTTCGTTCCCCTCTCCACGGAGTGGACGGTCGACGACGAGTCCTTCCGCTGGCTTTGCCAGACGTTCGGGCGTCCCGAGGTGGACCTCTTCGCGTCGGCGTGGTCGCGGCGTCTTCCCGTGTATGCGGCGCCCTTCCCCGATCGCGAGGCCGTCGGGGTCGACGCCTTGCGGCTCGACTGGTCGAGGTGGAGGTTCCTGTACCTCTTTCCCCCGGTTCAGCTGTTGCTCCAGGTCCTGACTCGCTTAGAGACTTACCAGGGGAGAGTTGTCCTTCTGGCCCCTTGGTGGCCGGCCCAGCCTTGGTTTCCGGTGCTAGTTGCTCGGTGTCCGAACCCGAGGGTTTTTCCGCGGCTCCGCCTCTTTCAGCAGATCGGGCCGGTGCGTCACGTGGCTGGTTCGATCTTCTCCTCGAGTCTTCGCGTATGGTATTTTTGACTCGAGTTTATCATCATCTCTATGGTGATCAGGTGGCCTCCTTGTTGGTGTCTCACCTGCGGGCTTCATCTCGGCGGCAGTATGAAGTTTCCTGGCGGTCCTTCTCTTTCTTTTTGCGTCTTCGTCGTGTTCATTCCTTGTCTGTTCGGGTGGTCTTGTCCTTCCTCTCGTGGTTGTTTCAGGACCGTCATCTTATGCCTAACACTGTCGCCTCCTATCGTGCGGCGCTGGCGGAGCCGCTTCAGCTTGCTTTCGGTATCGATGTCACGTCTGCGCCGTTTCGCAAGCTGTCTCGTGCTTTGTTTCACCTCCGGCCTGCTCATGCGCCGCCTGAGCCGTCCTGGTCTTTGGACAGGGTGCTCGCTTTCCTTTCGTCTCCTCGTTTTGTTGTGGCCCCTTCGGTCCAGGATTGTTTTTCCAAGGCTCTTTTCTTGTTGGCTTTGGCCTCTGGGGGTCGGGTCGGGGAGCTTCATGCTCTCCTCCGGCGCAGGGGCTTCTGCTCTTTTGGTCGTGGTGGTAGTTTTGTTCGCTTGCAGCCGTCTCCTTCTTTTCTGGCAAAGAATGAGACTGCTGCGTTCCGGAGGGGTCCGTGGGTGGTTGATGCTTGGTTGGTCAGGCCGGGGGTGCATCATGTTTTGTGTCCGGTTGCGGCGCTTCGCCGTTATTTGCGCGCCACGGCTTCTGTGTCCGGGGACGCGCTCTGGGTTGATCCGGTTTCCCTTCTTCCCTGTTCGCGGGTGCGGGTCTCTCAGGTCGTCCGCAGGGTTATTAAGTCCAGCCAGCCTGCGGTCTATCCCCGTGCCCATGACGTTCGGAAGTTCGCGGCGCTTGCTGCCGTCTTTGGGAATATGTCTTGGTCTGATATTCGGGCGCGGGGTTTTTGGCGGTCGAACAGGGTCCTGGCTGCTCGTTACCTTGTCAATGTTCCTGGGCCCCGGCGGGCCTGTGTTGCTTTGGGTCGGCGGTTGCAGCCAGTTGTCTCGGCTTCGAGTTGAGGAGTGAGCGACGACCGCCTCCCGGGTAAGTCCCTCTTTTTTCCGTCTGTGGGTAGTTAGCTCCGGGGAGCCGACGGGGCTCCCCCCAGAAAACCAGCGTTGAATGTAATGAAACGCCATTTTCTGGGTGAGTCCCGGAGGCTCCCCGGCATCCCTCCCTCCCTCCGGTCGGCGGTTTTTTCGCGTTTTTGACATCCAGCCTCAAGAACTGAGGTGTGGGTAGCCGGCGCGGAGGGTCTGGGGCTCCCCCTTCCCCCTCCCGGGAGGGGGGAGCTGCGCAGACAGCGGCGCGGCAGCGTGTGACGTCACACTAGTTTGCTCGTTTTTCTTTGGGGAGTTCTATCCACTAGTTCGGCTTTTGGTAGCAATTTTAACCAGAATAGGGGTTTGTTTTGGGGCGCTTACCTTTCTGGGTGCCTGTCCCGGTCGATGGCAGACATAGAATGCTTCCAACCACACGGGGGCTTCTATAGGCCATTGCTCCCCTTGCCTCTCTGAGGGGGCCCGGTTCTGGCCGTGGTTCCCGGTAGGCCTAAGAACTCCATACACATGACTGATGCCAAAGTCTGACATTAGCATATCAGCCTGGGATAGCTCCGGGGAGCCTCCGGGACTCACCCAGAAAATGGCGTTTCATTACATTCAACGCTGGTTTTTTGAGGATATCAGGGAAGGTGTGACACTCTATAGATTTGTTGAACAGTAGGGCTATGGGTGGGGCAAGGGCATGGGAGGCTCTCTTGTATACAATGGACGGAATTTCACTGGTGTTCCCTGCCTTGGTTTTTAGAGAGTGTATGATGGACACAACATCTGCCGGGCTGATTGGTGAAAGGATTAGAGAGTTTGGATAGCTGCCTGAGAGATATGTGTTAATATGTGTCTGAGTCTGTGGGATTTTACTGGCAAGATTAGCACCAACCGATGAAAAGAAACTATTAAATTCATTTGCCATTTCTAAATCAGTTGACGGTATATCCCCATCCTTGTAGAGTTTTATTTGGTTATGTGAGTGTTGTTTAGTTCCTAGGATACTAGAGATGGTTTTCCAAGTGCTTTTCATGTTGCCTTTTGCTTCATTGAATCTATTCACATAATATGCAAGTTTTGCCTTTCTTATGATACTGGTAAGCATTGATGAGTACCTTTTAGCTACTTCCTTTGAAACTAGGCCAATCCTAAGTTTCTTGTTGATTGAGTTGAGAATGCCACTTGTGAGCCATGGATTGTTTAATCTTTTGTCAGTTATTTGCTTGGTAAGAAGGGGACAATGAAGGTTGTAGAGGCTTAGAGTTTTGGAGAGGAAGAGGTTAGCTAATGAATTTATATCCCGGGTATTATTGAATTCAGAATCCCAGTAAATATTGTGAAGTGCATCTGTAAGATTGCCTAAAGCTGATTCACTGTGTGATTCGCTTTTTCAAAGTCCAGTGGGGATAGGGTGACGTCTGATATATGATTTGATATTGGTATCATATCCATGAAAAATTCATTTGGGTTATCGATCTTTAGTGCTTTTAATGGCTCGCTGAAAACAGAGTCGTACTGCTTTCTTAGTAGCTCGCTCATTTCTTTGTTGTCATCGGTGAAAGTTCCATCTTCCTTTCGCAGGGGCCCGATACTAGATGTGGTTTTTGATCTTGATTTTGCATAGCAGAAAAAATATTTCGGGTTTCTCTCTATTTCACTGATGGCCTTTTGCTCTCTCTGCCTCTCCTGGGTTTTGTATGATTCTTGTAGCATGAGTTCAATTTTAACCATTTCGCTACCTGACCTTCTTCGCCATTCCTGAGATAGGGTGCGACTCTCAAGTTGTTCCGCGATTCGTTTTCTTCGCCTATATAGGGAACGACGTTCTCGTTCCAATCTGCATCTCTTCCTCTTTTTTCTTAGGGAGATGCGGTTTGTACATATTTCTAGTGCTACTGAGCTTATTTTTTCCAGGCACTGGTTCAGGTTCGCATTTTCTAGCTGTTCTTCCCAGTTTATTTCTGTGAAGTCCTGGTTTATTTGCTCCCAGTTTATCTGCTTATTATTGAAGTTGAATTTGCTGAAATCTCCACCGGGAATCTGGACTGGTTTTTAAGGTCTATTCCCCATGGTTGTCATAACTTCAATTAAGTTGTGATCTGAGTAACAGGTATTTGTAATCATTATGTTCCTGATCAATTCATCATTATTAGTGAAAATGAGGTCCAGCGTGTTCTCCTTCCTAGTTGGTTCTACTATTTGCTGGTTTAAGGCAAACCTGTCGCACATCCGTAGCAGGTCATTTGCATGTGCCTGTTCATTAAGGCTACTTCCTGGTATTCTTTCTGATATTACTGTATTAGCCAGGTGCTTCCATTTCAGGTGCCGTAGGTTGAAGTCCCAAGCAGAATGATGTTCGGAGCTGGATTTATGAGGTTTTCCAAGCAGTGTTCTGTTTTCATTAGTTGGTCTTTAAACTGCTGAGGGTTTGCCTCCGGTGACTTGTATACAAGGACAATAACTACATTTAGGATCTCTATTTTGATTATCAGCACTTCTACCATATCATTTGAGGTGTTTAGCAGCTCAGTACAGATGAGTGTGTCTTTGATGTATAGGCTGACCCCACCCTGAAGCCGGTGTTTCCTATCACATCTGAAAAGATTGTACTCTGAGATCCATATTTCACCATCATGATAGTCCTTTGTGTGGGTTTCTGTTAGGGCTGCAAACACTGCATTTGCCTCATGAAGGAGACCATCTATAAAGTGAACTTTGTTGGATTTGCGTGTTTTTATACCTTGAATGTTGGCAAATATAAATGATGTTATCGTGGTAGTGGAAGTGCCGGATGCCTTACTTGGTGTTAATATCTGAGGCTCCGGTAAGGAGGCCACTGTGTTTGCGTCCAGGGTGTGTTGTTTCCGAAGTGATTCGTCCAGTTTCGGTAGTGGGGCGGGTGTTGTGTGGTGTAGTACCTGTGTATTCGTTGGTAATGTGTATTCCAGTCTTGTGGGTATCTCCTTTCCCCTCTGTAATCCTGTAGTGGTTCCATCTGACTGTTCCTCTCTCTTATATTTTCTACTCTGTTTCTGCCTTCCTCTAAAAATTGCCAGTAGTGTCATATTGATCTTCCCGTCTATAACGCTGTGTACCTCTCACGTGGAATTCTGGACACTGAAGATTGTAGCATTTTTTGTCCCTAATTGAAGATTGACATAATTTGGGGTGGAAGTATCTACACCCTGTTCCAAAACGGCATGTACCCCTCCCCAACATGTTCCTGCATTTTCGAGGATGCAGAAAATGGCATTTTGTTCCTAATTTTCCATATTTGCATATTCCTTTAGCGTAGAATTTGCAAATGTGTTCCGGTTTTGCGTTTTTCAAGGTATTTATATCTGTGTCTGTCTTGTCTACCTCTTTATTGGAGCCATCTCCACTTTTCGTCCCAATTCCTTCATTTATGCACTCTGTCTCACTGTTGCTCTCATCGTTTATATTACCTGGCTCTGCAATATTGCTGTTATTATGTACTACAATACCCTCTTCCTCCACATTACTGCTGCGGTTCTCTAAACTATCTGTTCCTGGGTTTGGTCGTTAACCAATATTGTCTTTTCCAGTCCGCATATATCACTGGTAGCTTGTCTGTGAATGGTAATCTCTGTGACTCGGGAATGTTTCATCAGTGTAGTTATGTTCTCTAACATTAATCTGTCATTCTTGCAAACCCAGAAAACTCCTTGCCTTTTTGTGCATCCTGGAGATACTTCTGTACATCCCAGGTGGAATCTTATGTTACAAATGCAACACTTAACGCCTACATACGTTTTCCTAGTGCTCCCGAACACTCGCCACACCTCTCCATTGTCTGATGTATTGTATTGTATTTGTGGTTCACTGTATAGATCACTTGTTGATGTCAGTCCTTTTAACTCTTTATAAAATTATATGTATATATATTTTTATGTTTAATATTTATAATATTATATGTATACCGTATATTTGTAATATTATGTATGTTGTTTTGTTCAAAGTATATAGCAGGTACTTAGCGTAGGTAGCGAGGCTGCTCCCCAGTCGGTGCAGGTGACCTCTTGTTGCCCAGGTAGATTCACCAGTTTCCAGTTACTCGATTTGTAACCACTGATTGCCGCCTCTTGCCACTATTCTATATTTCTAGTATTCTATATTTATAATATTCTATGCACGATTTTCCTTCACTTCCAACTTATATGTTGTTGTGATACCCGTTCCACCTCACTGTTCCACGAATCACCGTTCACTATTTTTTTCTCATACACGCATGTACACAAAGCCTCGTGCACTGGCTCACACGTGTCTCCCGTTTTATTCTCTATTTAATGCAAAGTTAAATAGAGAATAAATAATAAATTGACTAAATAAATTGATAATAGTTAATGACTATTTTCAATTTTCCAGCGGTCACTATGCACTTTATGTCTGTAATCAGTAATCCATGGCAGTAGTCCTAAGAAATCCCGGTTAATGTCACGATTTTGACGGAGCGCGCGCACGATGCGTCTTCCCTCGACCTCGACCTATTAGCATTAGCATCCACACACACACACAACACACACACACACACCACACACACACAACACACACACACACATACACACATACACAACACACACACACACACACACACACCACACATTGTGTGCGCAAAGTTGATGAGAAGAGTTGTGACATATGAGGATTGCAGGATCCTACAA
>WNGS01161804.1:32794-50334 GCA_020271785.1 Procambarus virginalis | reverse complement strand
TTGCCCTTCCACAGTTCTCCTCGGTGGCCCCCCCCCCCCTGCTAGGTCCCTGTGAGTGTACACGTGCCTACGGTTCAGCTATAGAGGTATGCTTGGTAGTTTTGGGCACCGGTTAGCTGCACCCTGCCTGGGACTACCTGAGCATGAGTCCTTTTATAGTAAACGCTCAGAACCTTGGGAATCCCCTAGAGGGCGCGTGGGTCCAATGGATGTGACCCCGGAGTCCCCGCTCGCTTTGTGCGAGTTTGAGGGTTGCTCGGTTCCCTTGTCTCGGGGTGACCTCATTGTTTTTGCCTCTGTCACGCTGCCTGTTGGGTCGGTGATACTTTCGACCCCGAGTCCTGTGAGTGTTGCTGCTTGCTTGTGACTCAATTTACCCAATCCTCTGATGATTCTATTTGGGGTACAGGCGGCGCGTGCGTTGCAAGCTAGGTTTCGACTGTTACAACGCGCTCAGTTGGTTGCTCACCCGAATGCCCCGGGGCTGCCCTGCTTTGCTTTTCGAGATCCGGACTTGGGGGGCGGGGGTCGCTTTGATCCTGGTTCAGTCCGCACCTCCTAGTCCTTCCCCTCCTGTTGTTCGTTCTGGTCCCCTCCCCCCTGCTTCCGGCCCCTAAACGTCTGAGGGTTATGGAGTAGGAGCAGTGGTTACTTGATCTCGAGACTGGCAGCTTCGGGGGATGCCCCTTCCAGGGGGACGGCGGAGGCTTTTGAGTCTTGTCTCCCAGCTGAAGCTTCTGGGTTTGACCAGTGGGCCCCCTTTCTTCCGGCTTCTATGGCTGCTCCGTCCTTGTCTTGTGGGGTCGGTGCTTGGGGAGAGGACTCAGCCCCGGGTCCTGCTGTGAAGGACCTCGGGGCTGACTTGGGGGGCCTTGGGCCCCGCTGGACCCCACCTGGGTTTTTCTTCCCTCTGAAAGGGCCTTGTTATTACAAGGAGTGGGGTTTTCTTTTCTCCCCTATTCGTACGAGTTGGATTTGGTGTCGGCCCCTCCCCGGGTTCAGTTCCGTGTTCCCCAGGGTGCATCGGTTCTGTCTTTCCGGAGGTTTTTGGCTTATTGCATCCAACCTGGTGTGGTGCTGGAGGCCCTTGCAGCGTACCTCCTGCATGACCTGGATTATGCCTCAGAAATGGATCCATCCGAATTCAGGTTTGGGACTTCGTTCCATTTCTGGTTCCGTTACGAGGTACCGGAGTCTTCCCGGCTAGCGGACTGCCCCTTGTTTGTTTTGGATTCCTGGCATTCCTTTTGTCGTTCCCGCATTCAGGTTTTCCTGGGGGGCGATCTTGAGTACCTGAACGAGTGTTTGTTTGCCCCTGCCCTTCCCAGCGATGTGGGCATTGTTCAGCTTCATGTGCAGGTTCCCTCCCTTTCGGCGGCACTCGTGACGGAGGACTTGTGTGCCCGGGGCCTTTTGGCTTCGGCCTTGCAGTTCTTTTCCCTCCTGGAGCTGTCGTCGAATTGGCTCGTGGAGGATGTGAGGGGTGCTTGGGTCCGTCCTGGGGTCAGGTGCCTTGTCCTCGGCAGGGCGTTCGTCGACTGCCTTGTTGAAGCTTTTCGCCCCGAAATTGCGGGATGCAGCTTCCTTGTTTTATGCTTCCCATCTCGCATGTCGGCAGGCGGTACTGGGTTCCTCTGTGGAATCTGCTTAGGTTCTGGCTCTTAGGCTGTTGTCGCTTTTTTGTCCTCTTCTGTTTGAAGAGTCGGCTTGAAGAGTTTATCCAGGATGCGTCGTCGGCTTGTCGTCCGATGTCGGACTTGTTGGTTTTCCTGGGGTCCCGCAGTGGGTCTTCCCGGAAGGGTCGTGCCAGGGCTCGGGGTTCGTCTCATCGTGGTAGGCCACTGGTGTTAGGTTCGGCTCCCGCTTCGGACCCGCCCTTGTCTGGTCGGCGCGGGGTTCTGGGTCTCATAAGGGGTGCCGGCCCTGCAGTTTTCCCCATTGACGGGGCGATTGGGGGGGGGGAGGCTTGTGCTGTTCACCCATGCCTGGTCCCACGATTCGTGGGTGTTTCGGGTCGTGTCTACCAGCCTGCAGTATATCCCCGTGCCCATGACATCTGTAAGTTCGCGGCTCTTGTTGCCATCTTTGGGAATATGTCTTGGTCTGATATTTGGGCACGGGGTTTTTGTCGGTCGAACAGGGGTCCTGGCTGCTCATTACCTCATGAATGTCCCTGCGGTCCTGTCGGGCCTGTGTTGCTTTGGGGTCGGCGGTTGCAGCCAGTTGTCTCGACTTCGAGTTGAGGAGTGAGCAACAACCGCCTCCTGGGTAAGTCCCTCTTTTTTTCGTCTGTGGATAGTTAGCTCTGGAGAGCCAACGGGGCTCCCCCCAGAAAACCAGCATTGAATGTAATGAAACGCCATTTTCTGGGTGAGTCCCGGAGGCTCCTCGGCATCCCTCCCTCTCTCCAGTCGGTGGTTTTTCGTGTTTTTGACATCCAGCCTCAGAACTGAGGTGTGAGTAGCCGGCGTGAAGGGTCTGGGGCTCCCCCCTTCCCCCTCCTGGGGAGGGGGAGGTGCGCAGACAGCAGTGCGGCGACGTGTGACATCATACTAGTTTGCTTGTTTTCTTTTCACCCTCGATGCTGTCGAGTACACGCTATCTACGCTCCTCACTCTACGCTGTATTTCAGCCCTTAAACTACCACCAGATACCTTGAGGTTACCTTGAGGTGCTTCCGGGGCTTAGCGTCCCCGCGGCCCGGTCATCGACCAGGCCTCCTGGTTGCTGGACTGATCAACCAGGCTGTTGGACGCGGCTGCTCGCAGCCTGACATATGAGTCACAGCCTGGTTGATCAGGTATCCTTTGGAGGTGCTTATCCAGTTCTCTCTTGAACACTGTGAGGGGTTTGCCAGTTATGCCCCTTATGTGTAGCGGGAGCGTGTTGAACAGTCTCGGGCCCCTGATGTTGATAGAGTTCTCTGTCAGAGTACCAGTTGCACCTCTGTTTTTCAACGGGGGTATTCTGCACATCCTGCCATGTCTTCTGGTCTCATGTGATGTTATTTCTGTGTGCAGGTTTGGGACCAGCCCCTCTAATATTTTCCATGTGTAAATTATTATGTGTATCTCCCGCCTGCGCTCAAGGGAGTACAGATTTAGGCTCTTTAGTCGGTCCCAATAGTTTAGATGTTTTACCGAGTGGATTCTAGCAGTAAAGGATCTCTGCACGCTCTCCAGGTCAGCAATTTCTCCAGCTTTGAAAGGGGCTGTCATTGTGCAGCAGTACTCCACTCTAGAGAGCACAAGCGTTTTGAAAAGTATCATCATCGGTATAGCATCTCTAGTGTGAAAAGTTCTTGTTATCCAACCTGTCATTTTTCGTGCAGTTGTGACGGCCACTTTATTGTGTTCTTTAAAGGTAAGGTCTTCCGACATGAGTACACCCAAATCCTTTACATTGCCTTTTCGTGCTATGTTATGATTTGTCTGAGTTTTGTACGTGGTTTCCGTTTTTATATTTTCATTTTTTCCATAGCGTTAAACACCATAAAAACATTAGCGTTAAAAACATTTTCTTCGTTAAACACCATATTATTTTCTGTAGCCCATAGAAAGACCTGATCTACATCTGACTGGAGGTTTGCCGTGTCCTCTATGTTGCCTACTCTCATGAAGATCCTGGTGTCATCTGCAAAGGATGATACAGTGCTATAGGTTGTGTTCTTGTCTATGTCCGATATAAGGATGAGAAAAAGTACTGGAGCAAGCACAGTATCCTGAGGGACTGAGCTCTTAACGGTTGATGGGTTGGATTTTATTTTGTTGACTATTACACATTGGGTTCTGTTGGTCAGGAAATTGTAGATACATCTGCCTATTTTTCCGGTAATTCCTTTTGAGCGCATTTTATGTGCAATAACACCATGGTCACATTTATCAAAAGCTTTTGCGAAATCTGTGTAAATTACATCAGCGTTTTGTTTGTCTAACATAGCATCTAATGCCATATCATAGTGGTCCAGCAACTGCGACAGGCAAGAGCGCCCTGTTCTGAAACCATGTTGTTGGGGGTTATGGAGATGCTGTGCTTCCATGTATTTTGTGAGCTTACTTCTTAGCACTCTCTCAAAAATTTTAATGATGTGCGATGTTAATGCTATCGGTCTGTAATTTTTTGCCTCTGCCTTATTTCCTCCTTTATGAAGTGGTGCTATCTCTGCTGTTTTTAGTATATCAGGAATAACGCCAGTATCTAGGCTTTGTCTCCACAGACTGTGGAGGGCCTGCGATAGTGGTTTTTTACAGTTCTTGATGAATATGGAGTTCCAGGAATCCGGGCCTGGTGCAGAGTGCATAGGCATACTGTTTATGGGTTTATTTTTATTTATTTATTTATTTATTTATTCATTCATATACAAGAAGGTACATTGGGAATGTGAGAATATATAATATGGTAATTACAATCTTGTAAAGCCACTAGTACGCGCAGCGTTTCGGGCAGATCCTTAATCTAAGAAAATTTTAAGTAGGTAAATACTAGCAAAATTTATAATAAAGAAATGATAACAGTTACATGGCAAGAAGAAAAAAAAAAAGATGAGAGAAATTTGTAAGGTACAGTATAATAAAGCACTTAGGTAGCTAAGATTGATTGCAATGATAGCTTGAATGTAGTTGACAAAAATTGGTAGGCACAATACAGCAAATGGCTAGCACATGAAGGAAGACAGCAATGAACACAATGATAGGGTTGTTTGGGTTAAATACATAAGAATTAGGAGATTGGGTAACACTAGGTACAGAGCAAAAATAAAGCTCAGTGTAGGACTAAGAAGATGAAATTAAGTACTTTTTGGTTTTGCTTTTGAATAAGGCAAAAGTTTTACAGTTTTTCAATTCACTAGGGAGTGAGTTCTATAGACTAGGTCCCTTAATTTGCATAGAATGTTCACACAGATTAAGTTTGACCCTGGGGATATCAAAGAGATATTTATTTCTGGTGTGGTGATAATGGGTCCTATTACATCTGTCCAGAGAGAGTTTCAGAGCATGGTTTGCATTTAAGAACAGGGTTTTGTAAAGGATGAGAACAGGGTTTTGACAAGGATGGGGATATACCGTCAACTGATTTAGAAATGGCAAATGAATTTAATAGTTTCTTTTCATCGGTTGGTGCTAATCTTGCCAGTAAAATCCCACAGACTCAGACACATATTAACACATATCTCTCAGGCAGCTATCCAAACTCTCTACTCCTTTCACCAATCAGCCCGGCAGATGTTGTGTCCATCATACTCTCTCTAAAAACAAAGGGAACACCAGTGAAATTCCGTCCATTGTATACAAGAGAGCCTCCCATGCCCTTGCCCCACCCATAGCCCTACTGTTCAACAAATCTATAGAGTGTCACACCTTCCCTGATATCCTCAAAAAAGCAAGAGTAACGCCAGTCCATAAAGGAGGCAATCCGGCGGACATAAACAATTATAGACCAATATCAAATCTACCCATTCTATCAAAAATATTTGAAAAAATTATTTACAAACAGCTCTATTCCTACCTCATAAAATTCGACATACTCAGCCCCTGCCAGTTTGGCTTCAAGTCCCAAAAGAGCACCAACGATGCAATCATTAGTCTCCTTGACGTAATCTACTCAGCCCTTGACAAAAATGAGTTTCCAATTGGACTCTTCATTGACCTAAGAAAAGCCTTTGATACTGTTAATCACAACTACCTCTTACTTAAACTCCAGCATTATGGAATCCGAGGCCTTGCCCTTGACTACATCCGATCCTATCTTAGTGACAAACACCAATATGTAACCATCAATGATACAACTTCTTCCACTCTACCAATTACCGTTGGAGTGCCACAGGGCAGTATCTTAGGACCTCTTCTATTTCTTATATATATAAACGATCTGCCTAACGTCTCTAATATTCTCAAACCTATATTGTTTGCTGACGATACTACTCTTATCTATTCAGACCTCAACCCACATACACTAAATAATGTTGTGAATAATGAATTAAAAAAAGTCCACTTATGGATGTCAACTAACAAACTAACATTAAACATCGAAAAGACTTACTACATATTATTTGGAAGCAAATCATCAAATGCATTTCAGCTACAGATAGACAACATTAACATCAGTAATAAAAATGATGGCAAGTTTCTTGGCCTATTCCTAGACAAGAGACTCAACTTCAGCACCCACATTCAACACATAACTAAGAAAGTCTCTAAGACAGTTGGTATACTCTCCAAAATCAGATATTATGTTCCTAACTCTGCTCTCCTCTCTCTCTATTATGCACTAATCTACCCCTATCTTAATTATGGTATCTGTGCATGGGGGTCTACCACTGCAAACCATCTTAAGCCCATCATCACCCAGCAAAAATCTGCTATCAGACTAATAACTAGCTCTGCTTTCAGACAACACTCAGCTCCCTTGTTTAAATCCCTAAACTTGCTAAATATTAACTCCCTCCACACATTCTCTTGTGTCAACTACATCTACAAAACCCTGTTCTTAAATGCAAACCATGCTCTGAAACTCTCTCTGGACAGATGTAATAGGACCCATTATCACCACACCAGAAATAAATATCTCTTTGATATCCCCAGGGTCAAACTTAATCTGTGTAAACACTCTATGCAAATTAAGGGACCTAGTCTATGGAACTCACTCCCTAGTGAATTGAAAAACTGTAAAACTTTTGCCTTATTTAAAAACAAAACCAAAAAGTACTTAATTTCATCTTCTTAGTTTCCTACACTGAGCTTTATTTTTTGCTCTGTATCTAGTGTTACCCAATCTCCTAATTCTTATGTATTTAACCCAAACAACCTTATCATTGTGTTCATTGCTGTCTTCCTTTATGTGCTAGCCATTTGCTGTATTGTGCCTACCAAATTTTGTCAACTACCATTCAAGCTTTCATTGCAATCAATCTTAGCTACCTAAGTGCTTTATTATACTGTACCTACAATTTTCTCTCATCTTTTTTTTTTCTTTTTTCTTTTCTTGCCATGTAACTGTTATCATTTCTTTTATAATTTTTGCTAGTATTTACCTACTAAAAATTTTCTTAGATTAAGGACCTGCCCGAACGCTGCGCGTACTAGTGGCTTTACAAGATTGTAATTTACCATATTATATATTCTCACATTCCCAATGTACCTTCTTGTATATGAATAAATAAATAAATAAATAAATGCCCCTTATGTGTAGCGGGAGCGTGTTGAACAGTCTGGGGCCTCTGATGTTGATAGAGTTCTCTCTCAGAGTACCAGTTGCACCTCTGCTTTTCAACGGAAGTATTCTGCACATCCTGCCATGTCTTCTGGTCTCATGTGATTTTATTTCTATGTGCAGGTTTTGCAGGTTTGGGACCAGCCCCTCCAATATTTTCCACGTGTAAATTATTATGTATCTCTCCCGCCTGCGCTCAAGGGAATACAGATTTAGGCTCTTTAGTCGGTCCCAATAGCCTAGATGTTTTACCGAGTGGATTCTAGCAGTAAAGGACCTCTGCACGCTCTCCAGGTCAGTAATTTCTCCAGCTGTGAAAGGGGATGTCATTGTGCAGCAGTACTCCACTCTAGAGAGCACAAGCGTTTTGAAAAGTGTCATCATCGGTATAGCATCTCTAGTGTGAAAGTTCGTTATCCAACCTGTCATTTTTCTTGCAGTGTGACGGCTACTTTATTGTGTTCTTTAAAGGTAATGTCTTCCGACATGAGTACACCCAGATGTTAGGGAAGGCGGGGATAATTTTGGGGGAGGTAGGGATAATTTTGGGGAGGTAGGGGATAATGTTAGGAATGGTGAAGCTATGGTGGGGATGATGGTGTTATAGGATGGTGGAGATGGTGGGGATGGAAGGATAATGTTGGGGAGCCGGTCGGCCAAGCGGACAGCACGCTGGACAATTGTGATCCTGTGGGCCTGGGTTCAATCCCAGGCGCCGGCGAGAAACATTGGGCAGAGTTCTTTCACCCTATGCCCCTGTTACCTAGCAGTAAAATAGGTACCTGGGTGTTAGTCAGCTGTCACAGGCTGACTTCCTGGGGGTGGAAGCCTGGTCGAGGACCGGGCCGCAGGGACACTAAAAGCCCTGAAATCATCTAAGAAGATGGTAGGGAATAGTGTTGGGGAGGTGGGGACAATGTTGGGGAGGTAGGGTTAATGTTAGGGATGGTGGGGATAATGTTGGGCAAGGTGAGGATAATGTTGAGGAAGGTGGGGGATAATGTTGGGAAAGGTGGGGATAATGTTGGAGGAGGCTGAGATAATGTTTGGGCGAGGTGAGTAGGGAAGTTGAGGGCTACGACCGTGCACGAGCACCTGGGCAGGTATGACACCTGTGCCACACCTGTCCCAGGTGAGCACAGGGTGATCCGTCTCATCATGGTGAGTGATGTCCCCTCGCACAGTAGTAGTCCTCATGTGTTAATGGGGTGTATGGTTAGGATAGGGCAAAGGATATGGGGGTGAAGGAGAATGATTGATGATAGTAATTACACAGGTGAGCATCTGCTTGGGGTGGCGTGCGTCCTTTTGGTGTGGAGATGTTCCGTGGGAAGCAAGAGGGAAGAGAGTGGGTGGCTGACCAGCCTCTGTGTGTAATTACCTAAGTGCAGTTACACGATGAGAGCTACGCTCATGGTGTCCTGTCTTCCTAGCACTCTTTGTCATATAATGCTTTGAAATTACCGATGGCTTTGGCCTCCACCACCTTCTCACCTAACTTGTTCAAACCGTCTACCATTCTGTTTACATAAGTGAATTTTATTATATTTCTCCGGCAGGTTTGTTTCGTTAGTTTAAATCTGTGACCACTTGTTCTTGAAGGTCCGGGTCTCAGGAATTCTTCCCTATCAATTTATCGATTCCTGTTACTATTTTGTACGTAGTGATCATATCACCTCTTTCTGGGGGGAACCCCGTCGGCTTCCCGGAACTATCCAGACAGAATGGATATGTATACTTTCTGGCATCAGTCAGTTGTTGTTGTTTAAGATTCGCTACTTGGAACAAGTTCCAAGTAGCACGGGCTATGGCGAGCCCGTGATCAGTCAATGCATGGTGTTTTGCCTACCTACCTGGCCCCCCTCTAGAGATGCATGAGGAGCAATGGCCTATAGAGACCCCCCTTATGATTGGGAATATTCTATGTCTGCCATCGACAGGGATAGGCACCCAGGAAAGTAGGCGCCCCAAAACAAACCCCTATTCAGGTAAACTATTGCGACCGAAGACTGAACAAGGGACAGAACTCCCCAAACGAAAATTAACAAACAATCATGACATCATCATGTCGCCGCCCCGCTGTCTGCACAACCCCCCCCCCCTGCCCGGGAGGGGGAAGGGGGGAGCCCCAGACCCCACCATCGGCGACCCAACCGTAGTTCTTAGGCTGATGGGATCGTGCCTCTGGCTCCAGTTTTCCATTGCAGTTCTGTGCCTTATGGTGTGAGCTGTCCCTTCTGGTGGTGCGTGGGCCAGGAGTGATTTTCCAAGATACTAAGGCTGCATGTGCCTAGGGTCACCTTCCCTTGGTGCCCCTGTAAGTACTGCCCTTGGGGCTTAGGGCAACCTTCCCTGGATCACTTTGGAGTCTACCTCCGCTGTGCCATTTATACTGCTTGGTACTTGGCCGCTCTTGGGGTCAGCTGTGTTTTTTTCTTGCCCTTGTTTGTCCCTTGATAGGGGGTAGTTTTTGTCACTGGCAGGGGCACAGGGTACTGCACAACTACTTTCACAATTAACAGCGGCTAGCTCTGTTCCGCCCGAGTACGTTGTCCTCTTGCAGGGTTTTTCTTTTGTTTTTGTTTTCTGCATGGTGGGGGGGGGGGGGGTTTGCCTGTTGGTCCCCCATCGCTATTCTTGCGGTATATCTATATCTATATATCTCCACTTTGTGTTGGTGATATATCAAATACCCGCTTGGCCCCCATGAATGTACACGTCCCAGGGGTTCAGTTATAGCAGTTTGTTTGGTAGTCTTGGGTACCAGTTCATAGTACCCTGCCTGGGCTTCCCTTAGCGTGTAACCAAGGCTAAGGGCCCCTGGAAAACCCAGCGGAAGCTATGCGATACGATGGATGTGACCCCTGAGTGGGTGAGGTTACTCTGTCCCCTTGTCTCAGGGTGACACTCACAGGTTTTGCCTCCGCCATGCTGCCTGTTAGGTCGGTGACTGTTTTGACCTGGAGTCGTGCGATGTGTGTGTCTGTATGTACTCCAATTCACCCAGGCAACTGTGCCTGATATGCGGGTGAGGTCACTCAGATCACAACTTAATTGAAGTTATGACAACCATGGGGAATAGACCTCCAAACCCAGTCCAGATTCCGGTGAAGGAGATTTCAGCAAATTCAACTTCAACAATAAACAGATAAACTGGGAGCAAATAAACCAGGACTTCACAGAAATAAACTGGGAAGAACAGCTAGAAAATGTGAACCTGAACCAGTGCCTGGAAAAAATAAGCTCAGTAACACTAGAAATATGTACAAACCGCATCCCCCTAAGAAAAAGAGGAAGAGATGCAGATTGGAACGAGAACGTCGTTCCCTATATAAGCGAAGAAAACGAATCGCGGAACAACTGAGAGTCACACCCTATCTCAGGAACGGCGAAGAAGGCTCGGTAGCGAAATAGGAAAAATGAAACTCAAGCTACAAGAATCATACAAAATGCAGGAGAGGCAAAGAGAGCAAAAGGCCATCAGTGAAATAGAGAGAAACCCGAAATATTTTTTCTCCTATGCAAATCAAGATCGAAAACCACATCTAGTATTGGGCCCCTGCGAAAGGAAGATGGAACTTTCACCGATGACAACAAAGAAATGAGCGAGCTACTGAGGAAGCAGTACGACTCGGTTTTCAGCGAGCCATTAAACGCACTAAAGATCGGTAACCCAAATGAATTTTTCATGGATATGATACCAACATCAAATTATATCAGACGTCACCCTATCCCCCCTGGACTTTGAAGAAGCCATAAACAGTATGCCTATGCACTCTGCACCAGGCCGTGATTCTTGGAACTCCATATTCATCAAGAACTGCAAAAAACCACTATCGCAGGCCCTCCACATTCTGTGGAGACAAAGTCTAGATTCTGGCGTTATTCCTGATATACTAAAACAGCAGAGATAGCACCACTTCATAAAGGAGGAAATAAGGCAGAGGCAAAAAATTACAGACCGATAGCGTTAACATCGCACATCATTAAAATTTTTGAGAGAGTATTAAGAAGTAAGCTCACAAAATACATGGAAGCACAGCATCTCCATAACCCCCGACAACATGGTTTCAGAACAGGGCGCTCTTGCCTGTCGCAGTTGCTGGACCACTATTATATGGCATTAGATGCTGTGCTTCCATGTATTTTGTGAGCTTACTTCTTAATACTCTCTCAAAATTTTAATGATGTGCGATGTTAACGCTATCGGTCTGTAATTTTTTGCCTCTGCCTTATTTCCTCCTTTATGAAGTGGTGCTATCTCTGCTGTTTTTAGTATATCAGGAATAACGCCAGAATCTAGACTTTGTCTCCACAGAATGTGGAGGGCCTGCGATAGTGGTTTTTTGCAGTTCTTGATGAATATGAATTAAGTTCCAAGAATCCGGGCCGCCTGGTGCAGAGTGCATAGGCATACTGTTTATGGCTTCTTCAAAGTCCAGGGGGGATAGGGTGACGTATGATATATAATTTGATGTTGGTATCATATCCATGAAAATTCATTTGGGTTACCGATCTTTAGTGCGTTTAATGGCTCGCTGAAAACCGAGTCGTACTGCTTCCTCAGTAGCTCGCTCATTTCTTTGTTGTCATCGGTTGAAAGTTCCATCTTCCTTTCGCAGGGGCCCAATACTAGATGTGGTTTTCGATCTTGATTTTGCATAGGAGAAAAAATATTTCGGGTTTCTCTCTATTTCACTGATGGCCTTTTGCTCTCTTTGCCTCTCCTGCATTTTGTATGATTCTTGTAGCTTGAGTTCAATTTTTCCTATTTCGCTACCGAGCCTTCTTCGCCGTTCCTGAGATAGGGTGTGACTCTCAAGTTGTTCCGCGATTCGTTTCTTCGCTTATATAGGGAACGACGTTCTCGTTCCAATCTCTTCCTCTTTTTTCTTAGGGGGACGCGGTTTGTACATATTTCTAGTGTTACTGAGCTTATTTTTTCCAGGCACTGGTTCAGGTTCACATTTTCTAGCTGTTCTTCCCAGTTTATTTCTGTGAAGTCCTGGTTTATTTGCTCCCAGTTTATCTGTTTATTGTTGAAGTTGAATTTGCTGAAATCTCCTTCAACGGGAATCTGGACTAGTTTTGGAGGTCTATTCCCCATGGTTGTCATAACTTCAATTAAGTTGTGCTCTGAGTTGCCCTCACCCGCATATCAGGCACACTAGCCTGGGTGAATTGGAGTACATACAGACAACACACATCGCACGACTCCAGGTCAAACAGTCACCGACCTAACAGGCAGCATGGCGGAGGCAAAACCTGTGAGTGTCACCCTGAGACAAGGGGACAGAGTAACCTCACCCACTCAGGGGTCACATCCATCGGATCGCATAGCCTCCGTGGGGTTTTCCAGGGGCCCTTAGCCTTGGTAACACGCTAAGGGAAGCCCAGGCAGGGTACTATGAACTGGTACCCAAGACTACCAAACAAACTGCTATAACTGAACCCTGGGACGTGTACATTCATGGGGGCCAAGCGGGTAATTTGATATATCACCAACACAAAGTGGAGATATATAGATATAGATATACCGCAAGAATAGCGATGGGGGACCAACAGGCAAACCCCCCCCCCCCCCCACCATGCAGAAAACAAAACAAAAGAAAAACCCTGCAAGAGGACAACGTACTCGGGCGGAACAGAGCTAGCCGCTGTTAATTGTGAAAGTAGTTGTGCCGTACCCTGTGCCCCTGCCAGTGACAAAACTACCCCCTATCAAGGACCAACAAGGGCAAGAAAAAAACACAGCTGACCCCAAGAGCGGCCAAGTACCAAGCAGTATAAATGGCACAGCGGAGGTAGACTCCAAAGTGATCCAGGGAAGGTTGCCCTAAGCCCCAAGGGCAGTACTTACAGGGGCACCAAGGGAAGGTGACCCTAGGCACATGCAGCCTTAGTATCTTGGAAAATCACTCCTGGCCCACGCACCACCAGAAGGGACAGCTCACACCATAAGGCACAGAACTGCAATGGAAAACTGGAGCTAGAGGCATGACCGCCACCAGATCCCATCAGCCTAAGAACTAACGGTTGGGTCGCCGATGGTGGGGTCTGGGGCTCCCCCCTTCCCCCTCCCGGGCAGGGGGGGGGGTTGTGCAGACAGCGGGGCGGCGACATGATGATGTCATGATTGTTTGTTAATTTTCGTTTGGGGAGTTCTGTCCACTTGTTCAGTCTTCGGTCGCAATAGTTTACCTGAATAGGGGTTTGTTTTGGGGCGCCTACTTTCCTGGGTGCCTATCCCTGTCGATGGCAGACATAGAATATTCCCAATCATAAGGGGGGTCTCTATAGGCCATTGCTCCTCATGCATCTCTAGAGGGGGGCCAGGTAGGTAGGCAAAAACACCATGCATTGACTGATCACGGGCTCGCCATAGCCCGTGCTACTTGGAACTTGTTCCAAGTAGCGAATCTTAAACAACAACAACTGACTGATGCCAGAAAGTATACATATCCATTCTGTCTGGATAGTTCCGGGAAGCCGACGGGGTTCCCCCCAGAAAGAGGTGATATGATCACTACGTACAAAATAGTAACAGGAATCGATAAAAATTGATAGGGAAGAATTCCTGAGACCCGGAACTTCAAGAACAAGTGGTCACAGATTTAAACTAACGAAACAAACCTGCCGGAGAAATATAATAAAATTCACTTATGTAAACAGAATGGTAGACGGTTTGAACAAGTTAGGTGAGAAGGTGGTGGAGGCCAAAGCCATCGGTAATTTCAAAGCATTATATGACAAAGAGTGCTAGGAAGACAGGACACCATGAGCGTAGCTCTCATCGTGTAACTGCACTTAGGTAATTACACACAGAGGCTGGTCAGCCACCACTCTCTTCCCTCTTGCTTCCCACGGAACATCTCCACACCAAAAGGACGCACGCCACCCAAGCAGATGCTCACCTGTGTAATTACTATCATCAATCATTCTCCTTCACCCCCATATCCTTTGCCCTATCCTAACCATACACCCCATTAACACATGAGGACTACTACTGTGCGAGGGGACATCACTCACCATGATGAGACGGATCACCCTGTGCTCACCTGGGACAGGTGTGGCACAGGTGTCATACCTGCCCAGGTGCTCGTGCACGGTCGTAGCCCTCAACTTCCCTACTCACCTCGCCCAAACATTATCTCAGCCTCCTCCAACATTATCCCCACCTTTCCCAACATTATCCCCCACCTTCCTCAACATTATCCTCACCTTGCCCAACATTATCCCCACCATCCCTAACATTAACCCTACCTCCCCAACATTGTCCCCACCTCCCCAACACTATTCCCTACCATCTTCTTAGATGATTTCAGGGCTTTTTAGTGTCCCTGCGGCCCGGTCCTCGACCAGGCTTCCACCCCCAGGAAGTCAGCCTGTGACAGCTGACTAACACCCAGGTACCTATTTTACTGCTAGGTAACAGGGGCATAGGGTGAAAGAAACTCTGCCCAATGTTTCTCGCCGGCGCCTGGGATTGAACCCAGGCCCACAGGATCACTTGTCCAGCGTGCTGTCCGCTTGGCCGACCGGCTCCCCAACATTATCCTTCCATCCCACCATCTCCACCATCCTATAACACCATCATCCCCACCATAGCTTCACCATTCCTAACATATCCCCTACCTCCCCCAAAATTATCCCTACCTCCCCCAAATTATCCCCGCCTTCCCTAACATCTGGGTGTACTCATGTCGGAAGACATTACCTTTAAAGAACACAATAAAGTAGCCGTCACAACTGCAAGAAAAATGACAGGTTGGATAACGAACTTTTCACACTAGAGATGCTATACCGATGATGACACTTTTCAAACGCTTGTGCTCTCTAGAGTGGAGTACTGCTGCACAATGACATCCCCTTTCACAGCTGGAGAAATTACTGACCTGGAGAGCGTGCAGAGGTCCTTTACTGCTAGAATCCACTCGGTAAAACATCTAGGCTATTGGGACCGACTAAAGAGCCTAAATCTGTATTCCCTTGAGCGCAGGCGGGAGAGATACATAATAATTTACACGTGGAAAATATTGGAGGGCTGGTCCCAAACCTGCAAAACCTGCACATAGAAATAAAATCACATGAGACCAGAAGACATGGCAGGATGTGCAGAATACTTCCGTTGAAAAGCAGAGGTGCAACTGGTACTCTGAGAGAGAACTCTATCAACATCAGAGGCCCAGACTGTTCAACACGCTCCCGCTACACATAAGGGGCATTTATTTATTATTTATTTATTCATATACAAGAAGGTACATTGGGAATGTGAGAATATATAATATGGTAATTACAATCTTGTAAAGCCACTAGTACGCGCAGCGTTTCGGGCAGGTCCTTAATCTAAGAAAATTTTTAGTAGGTAAAGAATAGCAAAAATTATAAAAAGAAATGATAACAGTTACATGGCAAGAAAAGAAAAAAGAAAAAATAAAGATGAGAGAAAATTGTAGGTACACTATAATAAAGCACTTAGGTAGCTAAGATTGATTGCAATGAAAGCTTGAATGGTAATTGACAAAATTTGGTAGGCACAATACAGCAAATGGCTAGCACGTAAAGGAAGACAGCAATGAACACAATGATAAGTTTGTTTGGGTTAAATACATAAGAATTAGGAGATGGGTAACACTAGGTACGGAGCAAAAATAAAGCTCAGTGTAGGAAACTAAGAAGATGAAATTAAGTACTTTTTGGTTTTGTTTTTAAATAAGGCAAAAATTTTACAGTTTTTCAATTCACTAGGGAGTGAGTTCCATAGACTAGGTCCCTTAATTTGCATAGAGTGTTTACACAGATAAGTTTGACCCTGGGGATATCAAAGAGATATTTATTTCTGGTGTGGTGATAATGGGTCCTATTACATCTGTCCAGAGAGAGTTTCAGAGCATGGTTTGCATTTAAGAACAGGGTTTTGTAGATGTAGTTGACACAAGAGAATGTGTGGATGGAGTTAATATTTAGCAAGTTTAGGGATTTAAACAAGGGAGCTGAGTGTTGTCTGAAAGCAAAGCAGAGTTAGTTATTATTCTGATAGCAAATTTTTGCTGGGTGATGATGGGCTTAAGGTGGTTTGCAGTGGTTAACCCCCATGCACAGATACCATAATTAAGATAGGGGTAGATTAGAGCATAATAGAGAGAGAGGAGAGCAGAGTTAGGAACATAATATCTGATTTTGGAGAGTATACCAACTGTCTTAGAGACTTTCTTAGTTATGTGTTGAATGTGGGTGCTGAAGTTGAGTCTCTTGTCTAGGAATAGGCCAAGAAACTTGCCATCATTTTTATTACTGATGTTAATGTTGTCTATCTGTAGCTGAATTGCATTTGATGATTTGCTTCCAAATAAGATGTAGCAAGTCTTTTCGATGTTTAATGTTAGATTGTTAGTTGACATCCATAAGTGGACTTTTTTTAATTCATTATTCACAACATTATTTAGTGTATGTGGGTTGAGGTCTGAATAGATAAGAGTAGTATCGTCAGCAAACAATATAGGTTTGAGAATATTAGAGACATTAGGCAGATCGTTATATATATATAAGAAATAGAAGCTAGAGGTCCTAAGATACTGCCCTGTGGCACTCCAACGGTAATTGGTAGAGTGGAAGAAGTTGTTTCATTGATAGTTACATATTGGTGTCTGTCACTAAGATAGGATCGGATGTAGTCAAGGGCAAGGCCTCGGATTCCATAATGCTGGAGTTTAAGTAAGAGTTTGTTGTGATTAACAGTATCAAAGGCTTTTCTTAGGTCAATGAAGAGTCCAATCGGAAACTCATTTTTGTCAAGTGCCGAGTAGATTACGTCAAGGAGACTAATGATGCATCGTTAGTGCTCTTTTGGGACCTGAAGCCAAACTGGCAGGGGCTGAGTATGTCGAATTTTACGAGGTAGGAATAGAGCTGTTTGTAAATAATTTTTTCAAATATTTTTGATAGAATGGGTAGATTGATATTGGTCTATAATTGTTATGTCCGCCGGATTGCCTCCTTTATGGACTGGCGTTACTCTTGCTTTTTTGAGGATATCAGGGAAGGTGTGACACTCTATAGATTTGTTGAACAGTAGGGCTATGGGTGGGGCAAGGGCATGGGAGGCTCTCTTGTAAACAATGCACGGAATTTCACTGGTGTTCCTTGCCTTTGTTTTTAGAGAGTGAATCATGGACACAACATCTGCCGGGCTGATTGGTGAAAGGAGTAGAGAGTTTGGATAGCTGCCTGAGAGATATGTGTTAATATGTGTCTGAGTCTGTGGGATTTTACTGGCAAGATTAGCACCAACCGATGAAAAGAAACTATTAAATTCATTTACCATTTCTAAA
>WNGS01161804.1:17533-32769 GCA_020271785.1 Procambarus virginalis | reverse complement strand
AACTATTAAAAATGTTTTCATATTGTCTGTTTCAGAATTTCACCAAATTCATTTTTTTTCAGGATAGTGGCTGTTTGAATAGAAGGATGTCTTGTCCTGTGCCGCGGCACACGTCTGTGCGTCTAACGTGCGGCGTCACCGTCACGTTCGGGCGCGGGTCGTCCATGGTGGTTGATGGTGAGGCGCGTTACCCCCGTCCGGCTGCGCGACTCGGTGAAGTTCTCCTACTGTATCTGCTGGCCTGCTGTATGCGTGTCCGTCGGCTGGCGCGGATAGACAGAGATATACGGGGCTCCGCGGCGTTAGCGCTGCACACTGGCGAACCATCACAGTGGGGGGACAGCAACGAAAAAGGCGGCACACACACACAAATGTGGCTCATGAAGAGATCCTTCTTATACAAGGAGCAAAGAGCTGCAAAGCTAGGCACAGGCATAGCGCCACCGTAATATTTGTGCAGTAGAGTGAAGGATACAAGTCATAAATACAGTGATTGGGTGCTAGCAGTCCAATAGTAGTAGTGGGAGTAAGTAGCAGCACCGTAGTGATGTCAGGCAAAAGGACCCTGAAAGTTAAAAAAAAAATTGAGGGACCAGCATGTGCTTTAGTAATGAACAAACAAATAGTCCTGAAATCGTAAGAAAAAGGGGAAATCTAAATTACCGCAGGTTTTGTGGTCTTATGTGTCAGGCATAATGCTCACTTATCAATTATATGCGTACTCTACTGGGAAAAGCCTTTTAAATGTGGTACTGTGAACGAGCTTTTGCGCCAGAAATCTGACTTGACAAAACATGAGCGTATCCACACTGGTGAAAAGCCATTCAAAGTTGACATATGTGAAAAGCATTTGCAATATGGTAAATCACTGCAGGATCACCGACGACAACACACTGGCGAAAGACCTTGATGAGTGCATGAATGTAAGCCGAAGCTCAGAAACTCTTCTGGTTGAGTGAACATCGCAAACTTCACAGAAAGCAAATATGAAAGGAGATCTTGGCAAAAGTGTCAAAAAAGAAGCGTGGAGTATCGCTCCTAAAGCGCGCCACGCTCTGATGCAGCCAGATGTAGTTTTTGTTGTAAAAACTTCTCAAACAAACATAGGTGCTCTCTCACATCAAATGATGCACAAAAAGATGTCCCTTATCAGTGTGCCAAGTGCTATATAACCTATTCCTCAATGGATTCTCTGTGTCTGCATGTGAGTGCTGCTCACAAGTTCACAATACCACAACAAACTATGATGGTTCCATCATATAACTGTTCAAGTTGTGTGTCAAAATTTACCTCACAAGCAGCTTTGACCGAGCACATGAGAGACACTGGCCATACTGACTTCAAATGTGATGTTTGTGATCTGGCAGTTGAAGATTTGGAGAAGCTCATTGACCATCGCTGGGACCACATAACAGAAGGCCAAGTTAAGGAGAAATGTAAAAAATTAAACAAAACGTCTCTCTGCAAAGGGCCAAGAACTTTAGGTGGGAATGGAAAAAATAATCAGATCAAAGATTATAATATAATAAAAAAGCAAAGAGAAGAATTTTTTCCAGGAAAGTTGAGAGTAATGACCATCCTACCCATTGAGGCTTTCAGAGAATTATCTGGAGATACACCGAATAAAGATGACAATAATGAGACAACCGAGAGCCAGAAATTGGATGGGACATCTGCTCTTCGGAAAATCAGGAGAATGTCCACGCACAACATGGCACATCCTGATAGCCTCTCAGTAATGACAAGCACAGAATATGTATTCCGAAGTTGTAATAAAGAGAAAAATAAACGAATGTCTCTGTTGGCTAACAAAAAACCCTCAAAACACCATGAATCATTGAACATGAAGCAAGTGCTCACATATGATAGCAGATCAACACCCCAGACACAAATGGACATATCTCCAAGTTGCCCTATTTCAATACCCCAAACAGAACTACCCGCATCAACAAGTTACCGCAGCTCAGTATCATTGCAAAAAAGAAGGAAGAGGTAAAAACACTCCACACAACAGATGATCCTTTATTTGTAGGTGGAGGTTCACAGGGATGGGATGCTCATTGGCTGGATGAAGGCATTGACATAATTTCTATTTAAGAAATTGGTGCAAGTTATTAATTCTCAGACTTAAATTAATTATTATTTATTTACAAATAAGGACATTGTCTGTTTGCATTGAATATTTGTTTTTCTAAGAAGTGGCAGAGAAAGTATGATAGTTAACACTTTCGCGCGCTCGGCACTCGTTAAAAAAAATAGTGCACTGTGCACGCGGCGTTTTGGGCTCTTGAGCGTAAACACCGAAAAGAGTATAATCTTTTCACTCTCCTGACACTAATTCTCGAGCTACATATTTCATTTTGGTATCAATGTGTTGGCAATAAAATGCTCTACAAGATCATATGTATAAAATGTCACCAAAGCATTAGCTATCCCACCACAAAATAAATAACAACGTAGATCACTCGCCGTGACGCCCAAACAGCAACAAAATGTTCATACTCTTTTTGTTTGTTGTCAACTCCACATTAGTCCTACAGCGTTAAATTTTATATCACTGAACTCGCAATAAAATTCCCTACGCAGACATATGCTTATAAATGTATAATGATGTCGCGGGTCACCCGCAAGAGTGTGGGAAGTGGCCAAAGTGTTAGCCGTGATTTCAGCAGCGACGACACTGTTGCGATATAGCGCTTTGAAAGTTTATACTCTTCTCACTGTCCTGACATTAATTCTTGAGCTACGTAATTCATTTTTGTAGCAATGTGTTCGCAATAGAATGTTCTATAAGAACATGGGTAATATTGGTCAACAGACCGTAAAATAAATTTGCTGGGAATAAAATCTTACGCCTGTCCGTACCCGTGATCGTCAAAAGTTTTTACTGTGTTCATGTTTTTTAAGTCTATACTTGTTGCACACTGTTTTTTTTGGTTGTATAGTGTTCGGAATATAATTCCCTACACAGACATATGCATATAAAATAAAATTCTTGGGAAGCCACACCTGTACCGACGCCCGAAAGGCACCCACCTGTAACCCTCTTAGGACACTCAAACTGACACACACCACACCCAAAAAATAGTTTTTGAAGTTTCGTGTATACTTACGGCAGTTTTTGTGCTACAGTTGTCATTTATGTATCAAAATATTCCTAAAAAAATAGACTACAATACAACAACAACCTAGGCCAATTATATTTTACTTACCAAGGGAAAGATGATTGTAGAAAAATAAGTTGAGCATTTTCTCTCCACTCCACCTCCTTCAGGTTCTGATTCCTGAAGTTGCTCAACAGATGTTCATAGGTGGAGTGAACCTGGTGCGGGTGGTTACTTCTTCTACACCCAATACACCCTTTTCCTGTGATAATTGGTGTAACACGGAATGACACACAGTCCAATATCGCAGGTCTTGCATCCTATTCCAGTCTCCTTCCTTATACCCAACCTTGCACACACGTGACACCTGCGACGTTTGGGGAGTGTCACAATTTCATGCTTCAACTTGTAGTTCAGACGATGCTCTGACTCAGCAATATGTCCCTGTTGTCTCCGTGTTGGTTGGATGCTTGAGTCTTATTCATCGCTCTCAACACTCTCTTCAAATGTCAGTGTAGCAGAAATATCATCTTCAGATTCAGGTTCGGCTTCAGCACGAGGTGTCGACGTGAACAGAGGGCGCCTCACACCCGATGGGCCAGGTGTTGACAGGGCGGCAGCATAGACAGGACCAGTGTCATCATTGAGGTCTGGAGCATGAACCAAATGTGGATATGTTGTTGTTGTTGCAAGCCACTCTTCCTTGTCCCACCTCAATAAGGACCAAATAGCCACCTCGAGAAACTGGAGCAGTGTTAGTTTCTTGCGGTTAGTGGTGTTGCCCTTGTACAATGCAAATGCATTCTGCAAAGCCATTTGCAGGAAATAAAAAGTTATTTTCTTAGTCCATTTGTGACTATTCCTGGCAAAATGGTAATACTTTACCATTTGATCAAAGTGGTCAACACCTTTCATGAATTTATTGTAGTCACAAATTGCCTTGGGTTTGTTCACCATTACCTGGTCTAGTCCTGTTGTTCTGTCTTGTCTACGAACTCGTTTCCTTCGTTGAACTCGCTGTGAGTCTGCATTGTGGAGGTTGGTAATCATTGAGACCACTCGCTTGTCTTTCCACAGTAGAAGGAAGGTGTTATCCTTGCGGCGGTAGACTATGGTATCCAAAGCAAGCTTAGTCTTGGCCATATGTTGCAGGTCCTTTGGGGCGCCACATAATAGTCTAATTGTTCCACATGTGTAGACCCCAAGTTCTCGCAACTTCTCTGTAAGGCTAACTGAGTTGTAATAGTTATCCATATAGAGGTGGTGACCTCTGTCAAATACACACACAAACGGGTAAAACTGCTTGAAACCGAGCGAGTTTTGCGCGCGAGGGGACAGCGATGCGGCCAGTCCACGTGACAACAAAACAATGGGCCGGTCATGTGACCCAGTAGGCCGACGTGCCATGAGGCCTACCTGAGAGAACGAGAATTTCATGGTGCGCAGTTTGAAACAAACCCCAAGTAAATCGGATTTAGGGTGGATTTTATACAATTATTTTTGAATGGAAAGTAAATTTACGACTCTGGTGCGGAACCGATAGAAATAAACACGTCGTATATTTACGACCCGGCTGTGTGAAAGTGTTTTAATTAACGTGTGTGTGTGTTATTTTCCAAGTGTAATTACTTAAGTGTAGTTATAGGATGAGAGCTATGCTCGTGGTGTCCTGTCTTCCCAGTACTCTTTGTCATATAACGCTTTGAAACTACTGACGGTTTTGGCCTCCACCACCACCTCACTTTACTTGTTCCAACCGTCTACCACTCTGCATGCAAAAGAAAACCCGTGTATGCACAAGCATGCATGTGTGTAATTATCTAAGTGCGTGAGTGTGTGCGTGTATGTGTAATGACCTCATCTCAGAGTCAATTGCTAGAAGCATTCAGTATTGATACCTTGTTAGTGATTTTGTTTACATAAGAACTAATCTAATTAGTTAATATGGAAAATACTTGGTTGATACTCATCAATATATATTTTGTTTGTTTTACAGTACAGTATTTGTTTTATTTATATTAAATTAGATATATTTTATATAGTTGAACTATAGTTTATATATAGTATATTGAGACCTGTTAATTTTGAAAATGGCTGCTGCTGTCTGATTATATTCCAAAATAGGTTAAGGTATTTTTATTTTTTTATCTTGAAAGAGATTACATTTACCATTCATGGACTGCATTTATTTTATTGAAACAGCTGTGTTGTATTCTGTTAATAATTATGGTTTCTGAAATAAATGTGATTGCCAAAACAGGTGCAGTTCTTAAAGCAGCAATTGTATATAAAACAGCTGTTTATAAAACATGTGGTCCCTGAACAGCTGTTTATAAAACATGTGGTCCCTGAACAGCTGTTTATAAAACATGTGGTCCCTGAACAGCTGTTTATAAAACATGTGGTCCCTGAACAGCTGTTTATAAAACATGTGGTCCCTGAACAGCTGTTTATAAAACATGTGGTCCCTGAACAGCTGTTTATAAAACATGTGGTCCCTGAACAGCTGTTTATAAAACATGTGGTCCCTGAACAGCTGTTTATAAAACATGTGGTCCCTGAACAGCTGTTTACAAAACAGAGCAAGAAGTCGGGCCCTGTGTGGAGCAGAACATGAAGTTCCCAAAATAAAGAATGGTAATAGTTTGCATTCTGATGACATGCTAACAAAATATCCTTTATACTTGGCATCATGTTTCAATCCAAACTATCCTGATGTTCTATCACTACCAATTATTTTGGTCATGAATTATAATGCATCTGACATAGGTTATCTATTTATATGCTTTCTATACTCGAGGCCATTCATGTTTCAACATTTTAGAAAAAAAAATCAATGTTATAACTCTGGACGTTTTTGGAAACTGAAACCAAGAATAGCGTAAACTTTTCAGCAAACACTGTTCCATTGCCTACAGTTAATGATTGTTCGCACATTATGAGGGTTTTCAGAGTTAACTGAAAAATGGTACTAAGAATATTTTAGATTTTTCTGAAGCATTTTAAATCAATCTTTTGTGTCCATTTGCATATAAAAAGTACATATAATCATAAATAATTACATGATATAAAATTATTTGAAAATCAATGTTCTTTGTCAATAACATTGATTTTTCTGAAGCATTTTAAATCAATCTTTTGTGTCCATTTGCATATAAAAAGTACATATAATCATAAATAAATACATGATATAAAATTATTTGAAAATCAATGTTCTTTGTCAATAAACAGAAATACAAACCAAAATTTAGTGTAAATTATTGTAAGTGCACTACTCCTACATCCAATGTTTTTAGGATGACATTTTGAGTGTTCTTTCATAACAACGATATTGTGGGTATTCTCTTGTTAATAACAATAAGATTGTAGGTGTTCTCATCACTAACAATGATATTATGTGTGTGTTTTCTCCTAACATGATGAACATGTAATTTTGCAGCATCAGATTGCCCATTTTGGCTGTTCATGACTGTAATGTGTTTAATCTCGGCAATATGTCATCATGTGTTACTAAGCATACCAGGATTGCATTTGATGCAAGACATTAGTGACCATGCTTTTTATTAGTCTTTATTTTAATACACTAGCAAATTTATGTGTTTACTAGATGGTGCACCTGGCAATGTCTGGGATTGTCTGTCTCTCTCTCCTCCTCTCCCATTCTCTCTCTCCCATTCTCCCTCTCCCTCTTTCTCTACCATTCTCTCTCTCTCCCATTCTCCCTCTCTCCCATTTTCCCTCTCTTCCATTCTCACTGAGCCATGACACTGAACCACTACAGGTACTTCAGTGGTTAAGTGTCGATACTACTTCAGCGCCAGAGAAAACTGTATAGTTTTCAAGAAGTGCTAGACCAACTAGACTGTGGTAAATACATGGGTGTGTGGGGTGCTCCAAACAACAGTCTGTTGAACCAAGCTCTCTCAAGTCAAGCCTGGCCCCCCCAGGCTGGACCTATGGGATTAGACAAACTCCCAGAATCCCATCTAAGTACAATCCAGGTAAGCACCATTTCACAAGCTGTCTCAAGTATTGTTTCACCTCCAGCCTGCTCGTGATGCGCCTAAGCCTGCTTTGTCTTTGGATGAAGCAGGCTTAGGCGCAGGACCAAGCTTCATGCTCTCCTCCAGAGATGGGGTAATTGTTCTTTTGACCCTGGTACAGTAGGTGTTTTGTTTGCAGCCAGCTCCTTTTCTGGTGAAAAACAAATACTTTTGGAGCAGTCTTCTCATTATTGGTGCTTGGTTGGTTTGGCTGGGGTAGCATCATGTGTTATGGCCACTCTGCCCAATTACCTTCATGTCACCGATTCTGCTTCGGTGGATACTTTGTGGGTAGATACAGTGTCCTTGGTTCCATGTTCCATGACATATATTTAGAACATAAGAACATAAGAATGAAGGTAACTGCAGAAGGCCTATTGGCCCATTCAAGGCAGCAGCTATTTATATCCACCCAATCTCATTCATATATATGTCTGACCTGCACTTGAAACAATCTAGGAATCCTACTTCTGTTATGTAACACGGTAATTGGTTCCAGAAATCAACAACCCTATTACCGAACCAGGATTTACCCAGGTCTTTCCTAAGTCTAAACTTATCCAATTTATACCCATTGTTTCATGTTCTGTCTTGTGTTAATACTTTTAATACCTTATTAATATCCCCTTTGTTATGTCGATTCATCCACTTGTACACCTAATTCTTTGCCTTTCTAGCAAATGTAATTTAAGGTTTGTCAATCTTTCTTCGTATGACAGGTTTCTAATATGGGGGATTAACTTTGTCATCATGACTCTACACTACATTTGTCGTTCCAGAGTCGTTCTGGTTGGCGGACTGCCTGCACTTCTCAAGGAAGCTCAGACACCGTTGCAGGTTTTCCTGGGGGACGAGTTGGGCATCTTAATGTTTGTTTGTTCGCCCCTGCACTTCTGCGGGATGTTGGGGTGCATTGCCCTCAACTGTGCATGCATCGTCTGCCTTGTTGACGCTGTTTGCGCGGTTTCGGCATGCGGTTTCGCAGGTTTTTGCTTCTTTACTTGTGTGTCAACAGGCAATGCTTGCTTTTTCCTCGGAGTGCGCTTGGCCCCTGGCTCTTCTGATGTCTGCGCTTTTTCATCCGCTGCTATTTGCAAAGTCTGCGATTGTGCAGTGTCTGCAGGCAGCTTCAGCTAGTTGCCGTCCTCGGTCCGGTTTGTTGGTTCTCCAGGGGGCTCGTGGGTGCACGCCTTCCTTCCCGGAAGGGTTGTGCCAAAGCTCGGGGTTCTTCCTGTCATGGTAGGCCAGTGGTGCCAGATTCTGGGCTGGTGCAGCCTTCGGTTCCGTCTGTTTCTGATCAGCAGGGGATCGCTTATACTGTACACCGTTTAGGGTCTCGTAAGGTGCGTTAGTCCTTTCACGGTTTGTTCCATTAATGGGGCAATGGGGAAAAGGCTCACTCTGTTCGCTCGTGCCTGGTCACAATTTGTGGGCTTTCAGGTTGTTTTGTGCGGGTTGCGGTGGTGTTGGGTGGCTCCTCCTCTTTCGGGGGGGGGGCTCGGGTCTGGTGGGGCGGGCTTCTTCTCCTGCGTTCTGTAGAGTCCTCTCGGAGTGGGTTCACTTGGCCGTGGTCAAAACCACCTCATTTCTCCGGTGGGTTCTTGCCTGTTTCCGGCACCGACACGGGGCTGTGCGGACCTCCAGTTCATTCTGGTCTATTCCCGTCTGGACCCGTGGGTTTCTTGCCTCTCCTATTGAATGACTACTGTCCCAGGTCTGTCTTCTGTTGGAGCAGGGCGCTTGGATGGTGTCCCTGGACCTCTAAGGCACGTATTGACTTGTCCCAAATCATCCAGGGGTTCCGGGACGTGCTCGGTTTGGTTGTGGGGCATCCAGGTTACCACCTTCGTTGCCTTCCAATCTACTTGTAATTACCTAAGTGTAATTACCAAAGTGTAGTTACAGGATGAGAGCTACGCTCGTGGTGTCCCGTCTTCCCAGCACTCTTTGTCATATAACGCTTTGAAACTACTGACGGTCTTGACCTCCACCACCTTCTCACCTAACTTGTTCCAACCGTCTACCACTCTGTTTGCGAAAGTGAATTTTCTTATATTTATTCGGCATCTGTGTTTAGCTAGTTTAAATCTATGACCTCTTGTTCTTAAAGTTCCAGGTCTCAGGAAATCTTTCCTATCGATTTTATCAATTCCTGTTACTTGTGTCTGGTGCCTTGTGTTTTCACACACCTTCCTCGGGTCGTGGTGGCCCGCCTGCATCTGTTAGGTATTCGGGTTCTGGCCTCCCTCGACGACTGGCTGGTTTGGGCTCCCAGCCGGTCCGCGTGTTTGCTTGGTTCTTTCCCGGCTCGCCGGGTTTGGGTTCCTGGTGGCATGGCAGAAGTCCCATCTGGTTCCCTCTCAGGTTCGGGCTTAGCTGGGTCTTGTGTGGGACACTCGGACCGCTTCCTTGTCTCTCCCTCTGGCAGCTCTGCTTCGCTTGCATTCCTGTCTTCGTCTGTTTCTGAGGGGCTCCTGGATCACTCGGGAGTTTGTGCGAGAGCCTGAACTTTGCCATGGTAGTCTACCCACCGGGTTGAGTGTGGTTTTGTCGGCTGTTCTGGTTCCTTTGGGGGACGTCCCTTCCGCCTCTCTCACAACCGCTGGGTTCGGCCTCCGGGGGCTTGGCATTGGTTGCTGCGTTGCCGGCTTCCTCTTCATGTATTTCAGGGTTCAGTGCCTTGGCACCTATCCGAGCCCTCGCTCGACATGTACACAGACACGTCGTCTCTGGGCTGGGGCTTTGTGACCAGTGCTTACCAGACCAGGGACAGTGGACTCCGTCCTTTCGTTGGGCTCATAGCATGATGCATGGGTTCGCGGCTGTGTGGATTTCACTCTGGAGGGTTCGGGTCGCTTGCGGATCGACGATCAGGCTCCATTCAGTCTGTTCCCCGGTGGTTCATTGCCTGAACCGCAGGGTGTTCACTGCGGTCCTTGATTTTTTGGGGCTGGTCGCTTTGGGTGACTCGTCTGCTGAATTCTCGGGTTTTGGCTCTCCTGGTGGTTCACATTCGGGGGGTGTACAATGTCCTGGCAGACGGCCTATCCCAGTTTAATCCCTTTTCCACGGAATGGACGGTCGACGTTTACTCGTTCAGTTGGCTCTGCCGGACGTTCGGGCCTCCGGAAGTGGATCTCTTCGCATCAGCGTGGTCGAGGTGTCTTCCGGTATACGTGGCGTCCTTCCCCAACTGCGAGGCCGTCGGGGTCGATGCCTTCAGGCAGGACTGGGCGAGGTGGTATACCTATACCTCTTTCCCCCGGTTCAGCTGTTGCTCCAGGTCTTGGCTCGCTTGGAGACTTAATAGGGGAGAGTTGTCCTTCTGGCTCCTTGGTGGCCGGCCCAACCTTGGTTTCAGGTGCTGCTTGCTCGGTGGTTTTTCAGTACTGGTTTTTTACTCCTGCCATCACACTGAGCATAGCCTATGAAATTTCAGTCACCACGTTTATTCTGAACTTACATTCCACACACTGTGATATAAGAAGTACTGTAATTCATTGTTCCATACCACTCTTCATTCATTTACAGGATACTTCTTTCATTCTTTCACTCCTGCTCTTGCAATGTTTACATCATTCCAGTCTTTAATCTTGCTCCTTTCAGCTTTGTTTCACATAAACCTTGTGCATCAAATCTGCTCTCCTTATAAACTTTCACCACTTCCAGCTTGCTTAATTTTATTGTTTATTCCTTTTAACATTCCACACAGTCATACAAGCCTAATTTAATTTTCTAGGAACTAGCAAGGTGTGCCTCCTACTGCCAAATCCAATTTTGCCCTTTCTGGAAAGGAATTTGAGAAGATGAGTCTCCAGCATTCTATATGATCAAAAACATATCATGGGCTTAAGTCACAAAAGTTGTGGTTTTGTGAAGTTAGAATGTTATAAATTAATTCTGTTATGAAACTTTCCATTGGTATCATCTACAACTGGAGCAGCACAGTTAAACTTTAAGCATTGTCCTCCCATTAGAGGAAAGTGTACAGTGTACTATTTATAGGAATAACATGAACACTCTGTTCTTATAAAGTATATTATATGAATGCTGTCTTTGTTTATAAAATGTGAAGAAAATGCTGTATGCCGGATGTCATTTCTGTATTTTAGTAGCACAGTGAATATTTGATAATGACTCTTGGTGAATGTACTGTTTAATAAAGAGTTGATCTGGACAGTTTTATGGCTCAGTTGTCACAAATGGTATGAGTCTTCACATTTACTGATGTTTGCTCACTTTATCATGGATGATAATTTCCAGTGCAAAATGTGTAATACAAGTTTTTATAAGGGTGAGTGTATGGAAATCTTTTAGCATAAATGTTTGGAATGCTAGTTCTTTGTACTATTTATGTATTTTAGCTTCACAACGGGTCATGTACTAGTTGCTTTAGTGCCAAGAACATGATAAACACTGGTATTACAGTAGACATGTCTCTGGATGTACTGCAATCCTTATTGACAAATGGTATTAAATATTACTTAGGTTCTTCTTCTTTGTACAGTGGGATACAGCACACTTAATGCAGATAGTTGCAGAGTATTTGTTGTGAACTTATTAAAATGTGTGTAAAGTTGTGTTTTGTGTTCCCATTGTGAAAGTCATGATAGATTTAGATCCTAGGTAGGTGCTACATTTAGGTGAACAATGTAAAGATATGTGCAATATAAATGCAAACTGTTACCATATAATGATTATGATGAATTATTTCTTGAATGGTACTGCATGTTAGTAAATATTTTTTTCCAGGTACATCAAAAGTGTTTTGTTAAAGAAATTTGAAATGTATGTCAGTTTACTGATTTTAATGAAATTCAAAACCATCTTCGTGATGGGGAGTTTGGGGTAAACACTCTTATTTTTTTATTTTTGTATTTCCACTTCTGTACTGTACTAACTTGTTTATCTACTAAACAAAATTTCCATGAGCACATATGTACATGAAGGTGTAGCATGAATGTGGGAATAGGCATCTGTACTCACCTAGTTGTGCTTGTGGGGGGGGGGGTGTTTGAGCTGTGGCTCTTTAGTCTCGCCTCTCAATCATCAATCAACTGGTGGGATCTGTACACTAGTGCTGGTGGTTCTTGGTGCAACTGAGATTGTGCACCTTCAGCTTTCACTTCACATTTTGTAAAATGGGTCATGAGATTTTGACTTTGGTAGAATCAAAAATACATTACAGTAAGGTAGTTATTTGCTGTACTTTCTCAACTTGCTGATAAAATTTACCAAACATCAAGAACATTTTTGCTCAGTCTTCCCATTCTGTGAACTACTTTAGAAAATTGTTATACAGTATGATTGAGCTCAGCTCACTGATGGCTTAAAACCTGTTACTGGGGTAGAATTATGTGCATATTTCCAATAGTATAGTCATTTGAAAGGTGTGTGTAGTTGGTTTAATTTTAAACTTGGTGATTAGAAAGGAATATAAGGTCCATGTGCTGGAAACAGCCTCAGCTTTAAGAATCTTTTGTGTGCCATTTTCCAAAAGTATAGTGTATGATAGGCACAGTAGTCAATTTTATGGCCATTTTGTTTTTATACACAAGTTATACATGGCTCGATTCCTTGCTGATCACTGTACACTTGAGGTGTATTACTTGTTAGGTTCATACTGCCCAATTCTACCTTGTTAGTTGCTATAGGTGTTCCAGTACTGTATGCATTTGTTATAAAAATAAATGTCTGAATTATGTTAAAGTTTATTGCCCTTTAACCCTTCAATTGTGCATAGCATCTAGGGTTGCTTCATTGGTGGTGTGCACTGCTACCAAGGATACTTTTAGCTCTATCATAAGAGTTAAAACGCCTGGGAATACATGGGGGCTCGCATCCTCTTCCTCATATCTTCAACAAAACAGGTACCATCTTGGAAGAAAAATACTGGGCACCCCTCCTGTGTATGAGGGCCTCACTACTAACACAACCTACATTGGTAGCAATCCTGCTAATGATCATCTCAAAGTGAGATAAACAGAAACAGCACACAGCTACAGTTTCCTGCCTCTGCAAATTATGTAATGGGACCTCATATTCGTTTAAAAATTTAATGTGAAAAATTATTCATAATCAGGATTTAGTGACTGTGACCAGTGATCATGAATCAGTGACGACATAATATTTCCTCTCTTCACTGCCAAAGTATATACAATTATTTCTGAAGGGAGGCCCTTGTGGCTCCTTGAAGATTATGGCTTGTAACTTTCTGAGATTGCTTCATATTGAAGGGTCACATTAGTCATGGATAGTTCTGTTTGGCCTACTGTAGACCAGAGTCAGAACCTGGCCTTCTCATAAGAGGCACAGGAGAAGTGACAATCTGCAACCTCACCAGAAAAAGCCTCTCAAAGTTGGCACAGCTTTACAAACAACTGGAGGGTTCACAGAAAATAAAGCCTTCAAAACTGCCAAACAAATTCTACAAATGAGTCACACGGAACAAGGGATTCACTCAAATGAGCTAGAAACTTGTTAGTAGATATCACCACCAGGCAGCCTGGCTCCATCTCCCAGCTAGCTCCCAAATCAATTCTGTTCTTGATGTTGATGTCTCCTCACACCTGCTAGTAGTGCTTATGGTCATAGCAGCTTGTGGGCAAACCACAAAGCTTCAAGCTAAATACAGGCCATCCTTAGACTTGGTTGTCCTGTGGAAGCCATTTGTTTTAATGTATTTGTATCCTATTTAAGTGTAGATTTCATGTGCATGATTTGGTTCTGGATGGGGCTTGGTGTGGGCTTGGCTCATTTGGAGTTTCAGGCTGCATGTACCCAGGTTTTCTTTCCTGTTTGCCTGCAAATGTTACCCATGCACAGCCAGTGTTCCTGTCTCTGGTGTGTATGGGGAAGTGCCCCTGTGACGCCTGTCCAGCAGGGTGTGGGGCCTTGCCTTGGGCTATTTGGGAATCTTGCATTCCTCTCTTTGGTACTGGGGTGCACTGGGATTTGTGTGCTTGTAACCACAGTCACCACCTGTATCCTGGTGGTGACCTGATCAACCTGATTAACCAGGCTGTGATTCATATGTCAGGCTGCGAGCAGCCGCGTCAAACAGCCTGGTTGACCAGTCCAGCAACGAGGAGGCCTGGTCGATGACTGGACCGCGGGGACGTTAAGCCCCGGAACAACTCCAAGGTAACTCCAAGGTGGTGATGTAAATTGCGGTTGGTGTCTATTAATCCGGCATGTGGCCCCAGTGCCTGTGATACCTACTAGGCTTTATTCCTTCAGGCCCTCGGAATTTCTTCCGGGTCTCTGATGTAGTCTTTATTGGAGCGGCCTGTTGAGCCCGACTCTGCTATTTGCGAGTTTGAGGGTATGTACTCATCATCACTACTCTACCCCCATCATGCTGCCTTCTGGGTCGGTGATGTTTACGATCCAGAGCCCTGTGAGGTATGTTCTAACCGAGTCTCAGCTTTAACGAATTCATTCTCCCAGATGGAGGCTTTCCAGTCAGCTGCTGCTTTACAAGCTAGGTAATCATGACATATTGATTGACTGTCCCAGGTTCAGACTTGGCTGGATCTCGTTTGAGACACTCGGTCGATGTTTCTTTCCTTGATTCTGGTGATGTTCCTCCACCTGCACCTTCATCACCATCTGGTATTGGATTGACCCTAGGTAACTCGCCTGTTGGTCGAGCAGTTGTGCTGGAACCTCAACATTACCCGAATTGTCTTCTCCCTGGGCAGAATTTGGTTCCAGGCATTATATAGATTTCTTGTTCCACCCTTTCCTCTGCTCCTGGAACCAATGGATTTAAGCAAGACCTCCCTTTTCCTGGGGGGAGCCCCGTCGGCTCCCCGAGCTATCCCAGGCTGATATGCTAATGTCAGACTTTGGCATTAGTCATGTATATGGAGTTCTTAGGCCTACCGGGGACCACGGCCAGAACTGGGCCCTCTCAGAGAGGCAAGGGGAGCAATGGCCTATAAAACCCCATGCGGTTGGAAGCATTCTATGTCTGCCATTGACCGGATCAGGCACCCAGAAGGTAAGTGCCCCAAAACAAACCCCTATTCTGGTTAAAATTACTACCAAAAGCCGAACTAGTGGATAGAACTCCCCAACAGAAAAC
>WNGS01161804.1:0-14042 GCA_020271785.1 Procambarus virginalis | reverse complement strand
GAGCAAACTAGTATGACGTCACATGTCACTGCGCCGCTGTCTGCGCAGCCCCCCCCCCCCTTCCCGGGAGGGGGAAGGGGGAGCCCCAGACCTTCATGACGGCTACCCACACATCAGTTCTTGAGGCTGATGCTATAGGCGAAGTCGTGTGCTCTGGCTCCAGTGTCGTACAGCACTGTGCTTCGTGTTGGTGTTTGTTTTCTGTGGATGCAAGAGCCAGGAGTTACAGTATTTCAGTACTCGGGCTACATGCACCTAGGGCTGCCTTCCCTAGGTGCCCTGTAAGTACTGCCCTTGGGGCTTGGGGTCACCTTCCACAGGCTCCTCTGGGACCTGCCTCTGCAAGTCCGTTCTACCGTTCGGTTTTTCAGCCGCATGTTGGGCTCTTGGGTGTTCTGCTTTCCCTTGTTACCTGCGGGTAAGAAGCCCCTTACCCTGCGCCCCTACTAGTTTGCACTGGTAGGGGCGCAGAGTGCAGCGAGCTTTGTTTCCCAACATAGCAGCTGGCTCTGTTCCTTGGGGTTTGCTGTCCTCTTGCTGGGTTTTGGTTTTCTTTTTGTTTTTGCCTTGGGGGGGGGGGGGGTGTGCTGCCCTATTATTCCACTGGTGTTTGGGGTTTGGTGTTGAGACTCGGGCAGTCTCGGGGAAATCCCCTTCCGGGGTAGTGACGGGGGCATTTGAGCCTGTTCCTCCAGCCGTGTTGTAAGAGTCTGCCAGTGGGCTCCCTTCCTTCGTGTTTTCACGGCTGCCCCGGTTTTCTGGTACGGCCGGGGCTTTGGGGGGACGGCTCGGCCCGGGGCCTGTCGTGTGGGTTCCCGGGGCTGGGGAGGGGCTGACTTGGGGGGCCTTGGCCCCGTTGGTCCCCGTGGGGGTTTTTATCCCCCTCTAGGCGGGGCTTGTGGTTACGCGGAGTAGGGTTTTCCTCCCCACTCGCCGTACGTGCTGTTTGGGCGTCAGCCCCTCCCCGGGCTCGGTTCCTTGGCCTTTGAGTCGGTTGGTTCCGTCCTGTGGGTGGATGTTTCCCCCCACCCCTTGTTGGGACGGTGTTTTCGTCATGTTTCCCCGTTTTGGGGGTTCTACGTGACTACTGGTCTCGGGTGTGCCTGCGCCTTTGTGTGCCTTCGGGACTGGGTTTGGCTTCCGTGTTCTCGAGGGTACGGGAAGGTTTTTCGCTACTTCCCGCGTTATTGGAACGTCTGTCGGCTCCTCGTTCTTTTCGCCATTTTGGGCTCTTTGTAGTCCTGTTGGGCTCCTTGTAGTCCGGTTGGGCTCCTTGTAGCCCTGTTGGGCTAATTTTGGGCCGGTTTGGGCTCCTTATGGGCCGTTGGGCTACTTGTGGCCCTGTTGGGCTACTTGTAGCCCTGTTGGGCTACTTGTAGCCCTGTTGGGCTACTTGTTGCCTTGTTGGCTTGCTTGTGGCCCGGCTGTGTGCTTTTTTGGGCTCTGTCTTCGCTTCTTTGGCCGGTTTTATGATTCCTGCTCTCTTTTGGCTCCTTTTCTAGTGCAGTAGTCCTGGTTGCCGCCTTCCCGCAGGGCCGGTTGCGCGTTTTCGGCCAGCGTGTCGTGCGCCGCGGAGTTTGTTTTGGTCTGGGCGGTGTGTGGTGCTGGTGTTAGACGCCTTTTTGCTCCAGTGCTTCGCCTCTCGCTCTTCTCCCTTGCCGCGGTATGTGCCCCTTCGCTCCGGGGGTGTCCTGGGTTCCAGTTGTGGGGAGGCCGCCGAGGTTTTCCCTGTGTCATGGGTGGGGGCCGCCTTCTTCGCCTCTCACCTGCTCTCCTGCAGGTCTGGCTCTGGCGTCTTCACCTGGCGGTACTCCCAGGTTCTTCTGGGCTCGGTTGAGTCGTGTCACTTCGTGCCACCGTTCGCCAGGTGAGTTTTCTGCGGTCTGGCATCTTTTGGCAGGGCGCTGGATGCGGTGTTATATACCTGTCTTTATTTGGGTATCTTTTGTACGACTGAGACCGTTCGCACACCAGTGTCTGTCCCCCTTTTCACCCCTTCCTGTCCCACTCTTGTGCATGTCCAACCCATGCTAGGGTCATTAAGGGGTTCCACCTTTGTTAGTGTTATGAGGTGGGGGTTGTGGTGTTGGTTCTGTACTCGCCTGGTAGGGCTCCTGGCTGTGCTTGCAAGGTTTTTGCGCTCTGGTGTTTGGGTCCCGCCTATGTAGTAGTACTTGCGGGATAGTACCAGTGGAGTGCAGTGGTGCTATAGGCACCATCGGGGAACACTGTATATCCATCAGAGGTCTGCAGTTGTTACACGACCTACTTGCGAGCATACGCCTTCTTGCTGGTACGTTACCTTGGGGTTTCCTTGAGGTGCTTCCGGGGCTTAGCGTCCCCGCGGCCCGGTCGTTGACCAGGCCTCCTGGACTGATCATCCTGGCTGTTGGACGTGGCTGCTCGCTGCCTGACGTACGAGTCTCAGCCTGGTTTGATCGGGTATCCTTTGGAGGTGCTTCTCCAGTTCTCTCTTGTACCACCCCGTCCTCGCAAGTTTAATAAGTCATTATTGACTTATTAGTTACGTGCATGGGTGACAAGCGTCATAGTTTCCCTTTCAAAACTTCATGGAAAACACCGACCTTACTTAACCTACTTAGCATGTTAACATAAGCATCTTATGGTTTCGTAATTACAGTTGTTACTTAACCTATTATAGGTATAACAACGCTGAACACTGTGGGGGATTGCCAGTTATGCCCCTTATGGTCCGTCCGTGGACTTCCGGGGCACGCTTGCTTGCTTTCGAATTAGTTATGGCCATCCTGGTTGTGAGGAGTCTGTGGGCCTGCAGGCTGCTCCATGCGGCTGCCTGGTGGGCCTCCTCCTGGCCGGTCTAGCCTGGCCTCGGGCCAGGCTTGGGGTGTACATGAGCTCCTAGTTCCCCATCCAGCCGATTTTGTGCGGGGTTTCTCCGCCGTCGGTCGCCTGGTATGCGGGTTCCTGGGCCTGCTGGGTTCTGTCGTGTACTCACCTAGTTGTGCTTGCGGGGGTTGAGCTCTGGCTCTTTGGTCCCGCCTCTCAACCGTCAATCAACAGGTGTACAGTTTCCTGAGCCTATTGGGCTCTATCATATCTACACTTGAAACTGTGTTTGGAGTCAGCCTCCACCACATCGCTTCCTAATGCATTCCATTTGTCAACCACTCTGACACTAAAAAAGTTCTTTCTAATATCTGTGGCTCATTTGGGCACTCAGTTTCCACCTGTGTCCCCTAGTGCGGGTGCCCCTTGTGTTAAACAGCCTGTCTTTATCAACCCCCCTTTATCGTGTCTCCGTGGGCCCTGTCTGGGGTCTGTCTGCTCCGTTCTGCCTTTGCGGGAGCGCGTTGCTCTTTACCTGTGGCATGTTGCGGTGGTGCCTGTTGCTACTACTGCGCGTGTGCTTTAGTACCGTGTTTCGCGGTGGCTTGTCCTTATTCCTGGGGTTTATGTTTCTGCTCTTTCGTCCTGCCTCACCCCAGTTGTTTTTCCTGGCATCTCTTTTCGTCTGTTTTGCCTGCACTTACTGCTATGTTGGGAGGGGGGGCGTGGTCGGTTTCCACCACTTCCTTGCTTGTGCGTTCCCTTGTTTTCCTCCTCTGCCACAGGGGTGTTCTGCGTGTGTTCCTTGGCTTCTAGGGCTTTTTTCGGCCTGTGTCCTGTGGTGTGCTTCTTTGTATCGGTCTGTTGCAGTTGCTCGGACCTCTTGGTTTGGGTCCAGTTTTGGCGGCAACCCGTCCACCTTCTTGGGTTTCCTTGCTTGCCCTGCCAATTGTTTTTTTCGAGGTCTGGCGATGTCCCGCGTCGGACCTGTCATTTCTGAACTCCTGGCGGGTTTGCTTGCTTGGAGTTTTTCTGTTCGGCAGACGTTCCATCTCCTTGTGCCACCTGAGTTCGGTGGTCGCGCCCGAGATCTTCTTGCGGCTCCGCCTTTTCCTGGGCTCGGAGGGGCCTTGTCGGGGCTGCTTCCGTCTGCCTCATGGTCTCGCCTCCAGCTGGTGGTCGGTGTCCCACCTGCGTGTTTCTCTTGGCGGCAGTATGGGGTGTTTTGGCGGTCCTTCCTTTTCCTGTCCCTTCTTAGGTGGTTACTCTTGTTACCGTCGGCTTGGTTTTTGGTGGGGGTTGGGGGCCGTCGTCGTGCCGCATACTGTCGCCTCTCTCTTTTTGTGCGGCGCTGGCGGGGCCGCTTTGGGTTGCTTTCGGTCTTGGTGTTGCTTCTACACCGTTAGTAAGCTGTCTTGTGCGTCGTTTCACCTCCGGCCTGTTCGTGCGCCGCTTGCACCATCCTGGTCTCCGCGGTTGTGTGCCACGGCGTCTGTGTCCGGAGCGCATTTTGCGTTGATCCGGTTCTGTTCTTCCCGGTTCGCCTGTGCTGGTGTCCCGGGTTGTCAGCCGTGTTCTTGCGGCTCGGCTGCCTGTGTTCTTCCCTCCTGTCCGTGGCGTTCGTGGCTTTGCTGCTCTCGCTGCCGTATGGATGACGTGTTCTCGCAGTCTTTCGGGCATGGATCTTTGGTGTTCGTTCGAGGGCCTTGCTGCTCGTTGTTGTGTTGTTCCCGGGACTGTCCGGGGCTGTGGCGCCTTGGGTTGGCGTTGCTGCCGGTTGTCTCGCTTCCAGGGGAGGGGTGCGTGGTGTCCGCCTCCCGGTTCCGTCCCTTTTGATCTTCCTCTGTGGGTAGTTAGCTCCGGGGAGCCGACGGGGCTCCCCCCAGAAAACCAGCGTTGAATGTAATGAAACGCCATTTTCTGGGTGAGTCCCGGAGGCTCCCCGGCAACCCTCCCTCCCTCCGGTCGGCGGTTTTTCGCGTGTCTTGACATCCAGCCTCAGAACTGATGGGTGGATAGCCGGCGTGTGAGGTCTGGGGCTCCCCCTTCCCCCTCCTGGGGAGGGGGGAGCTGCGCAGACAGCGGCGCGGTGACGTGTGACGTCATACTAGTTTGCTTGTTTTCTGTTGGGGAGTTCTATCCACTAGTTCGACTTTTGGTAGCAATTTTAACCAGAATAGGGGTTTGTTTTGGGGCGCTTACCTTTCTGGGTGCCTGTCCCGGTCGATGGCAGACATAGAATGCTTCCAATCACACGGGGGCTTCTATAGGCCATTGCTCCCCTTGCCTCTCTGAGGGGGCCCGGTTCTGGCCGTGGTCCCCGGTAGGCCTAAGAACTCCATACACATGACTGATGCCAAAGTCTGACATTAGCATATCAGCCTGGGATAGCTCCGGGGAGCCTCCGGGACTCACCCAGAAAATGGCGTTTCATTACATTCAACGCTGGTTTTTTATAAATATTTCTCGACTGCGAGATGTATATATTTAGATAGGGTAGTAATTTTTTTTTTTTTGAGGAATGTGCTAGTTCTTTATGGTCTGGGATAAGAAAAGCCATGTTCGAGTTCCTCGCCCACGGTTTTTCTTAAACCGGAACATTGGGGGATATGTAACAAGAGAGCAGTACATAGTAGTACAACCTGAACATCATAACAGCATGAACAAGCCACGTGGAGGATGGACAACCCATAGGCGCGGCACCAGTCAGGCGGCGGCAGACATTGGAAAAGTTACACCTCTGTACAAATTAACCATAGGGACAGGTCAACGGTCACCGAGTCACGAGGAGGTCAGAGTTGATGCCGTCATGATAATCTACAGGGATTAACCCTTCCCTTTGCTCAGGGGTCCTGAGGACATTTGCACCCCTGTGCGCAAGAAAAAAAAATTCTAAAAAATTATTTCGTCTTCTTAAAATGTTAGTTTGTGTTCCCTGAGCACGGGAAAAATAAAAAATATCCTAGGTGACATATTTTGGGCGCAATTGACCGAGGATGTCTGGCAAAAAGTGGGCGTTGACAGAGTGGTCGTCAGAGCCGGTCAGCGTCACCCGTGCTGACAGGTGGGAGTTGCCACAAAGATATTATCACTTAATTATTTCTATGTCTCTGATTGATTTTTTCTTAGTTTTTTGCAGTAATATTATTCAATAGTGTGTATTGTAATATATTTATATAATAAAAGTGGTGAATAATAGCTATACTCAAAAGTATGGTGTGCATATTAGTGATTCAATTATTATGTTCATAAAACAATATACAAATAGTTTTGCTGCTATCACACTCTATACACAGGTTATATATAAGTATCTGCATGTTTTGTTCACCGTAACGAATCACTAAGTTGGTATTGAGAGTCGAAAAGCAACGAGGAGTGACCGCCACACACCAGCCAGCCACTTGCTGCCACTCCCTGAACAACGCCTCACTCGCCCACTTTTTCCTCCCACCATCTTGTTTTATGTTTTATTCAAAATATACAGACGTTATATATAGGAATCAACATGTTTTGTTCACCAGAACTGTACAACTAAGCTGATATAGTTAGTTCAGGCACTAAGAGTCGTCGCTATACACACAGTCAGCTGGCGGCTCCCTCACTCATTCAAGGTCACACACACTAAACTTTCTCCCCCAGCAATACTGTTTGCAGTGTTATTACCCTATATACACATATATAAGTATCTACATGTTGTATGCACCGTAACTGTACACCTAAGCTTGTAGAGTGCCCAAAGAGCATAGTGGCCACTCTCTAAACAGCTAGACAAATCATGCAGATGACGTCACCTCCGTCACCCAAATGACTCCTCCCAGCATAATCCTTTTGCTGTTATTACACTAATATACACATTATATATAAATATCTACATTTGTGTTCACCATAGAGAACCACTGAGCTAGTATGGTGAATGCAGACAATAACAGGTGGCCACACAGTCAGTAAACGATGCTATGTCCCTCCGTCTCTCAGCATTACTCGTCCCACAGCGCTAATTATTACAACAATCCTGCTATTATCACAACCCTGGTTATTTATATCACAGTCAGGGGTCATCTGTAATATTGTCATCACTAAATAATAGCATTATATATTTATTTTGACATTTTTCGCCGATGCTGTGGTCACAAGCTGAACAGCAATGCTGTTCGCTCATGCTGCGTGTGCCACCTTGGTTGCTCCAACGTACTGTGCCTCTCACACCTGAGATATTGCCCACGATTTTTTTTTAAATGGCGTCTGTTTACAAGAGCCCTGAGGAAGCTAATGTGAACCCCGTGTAGCCGCGTCCCATTTGAATCGGGCCTGGCACCCTATGGCGTATATGTACGCAATGCGCACCGTGGGACATGTTACTCATGGCGTATATATACGCCATGCGCATNTTACAATTGTTTACTTACCCTATTATAGGTGTAACAACGCTGAACACTGTGGGGATTGCCAGTTATGCCCCTTATGGTCCATCCGTGGACTTCCGGGCACGCTAGCTTGCTTTCGAATTAGTTATGGCCATCCTGGTTGTGGGGAGTCTGTGGGCCTGCAGGCCGCTCCATGTGGCTGCCTGGTGGGCCTTCCTCTGGCCGGTCTAGCCTGGCCTCGGGCCAGGCTTGGGGTGTACGTGAGCTCCCAGTTCCCCATCCTGCCGATTTTGAGCAGGGTTTCTCCGCCGTCGGTCGCCTGGTATGCGGGTTCCTGGGCCTGCTGGGTTCTGTCGTGTCTCCGTGGGCCCTGTCTGGGGTCTGTCTGCTCCATTCTCTGCCTTTGCAGAAGCGAGTTGCTCTTTACCTGTGGCATGTTGCGGTGGTGCCTGTTGCTACTACTGCGCGTGTGCTTTAGTACCGTGTTTTGCGGTGGCGTGTCCTTATTCCTGGGGTTTTTATGCTTCTGCTCTTTCGTACTGTCTCACCCCTGTCGTTTTTCCTGGCATCTCCTTTTGTCTGTTTTGCCTGCACTTGCTGCTATGTTGGGGGGCGTGGTCGGTTTCCACCACTTCCTTGCTTGTGCGTTCCCTTGTTTTCCTCCTCTGCCGCAGGGGTGTTCTACGTGTGTTCCTTGGCTTCTTGGGCTTTTTTCGGCCTGGGTCCTGTGGTGTGCTTCTTTGTCTCGGTCTGTTGCAGTTGCTCGTACCTCTTGGTTCGGGTACGGTTCTGGCGGCAACCCGTCCGCCTTCTTTGGTTTCCTTGCTTGCCCTGCCAATTGGGTTTTTCGGGGTCTGGCGATGTCCCGCGTCGGACCCGTCATTTCTGAACTCCTGGCAGGTTTGCTTGCTTGGAGTTCTTCTGTTCGGCAGTTAGTTTCGTTCATTTATTATGCACCCCATACCCATCTTGTGGGCGGTAGTGGAAAGGGTTAGAGGCACATAATGGGCTCAGGGACTGAACCCCACAATTCATTTAGCTCAGCAAGTTACAATCTTGATGAGCTAGTTACAAATTCAATATCAGTCGTCACATCAACAATGGGTTCGAGATCGACCTCAAGTACAGGTTCTAAATTAAGCAACTGACATGTGAAGTGCTAGTGTCAAAATTTATATGTTTGTCCTGCACACCGCCCCCCATCCAGTGGGCAGCGGTGGATAGGTTACAATCACTCAGTTGCTACCTACTGTTAGCAAACTGGGGATATTTGGCTACAATTTCTGGTGGCAGATCCTTTTGAATGAAATATTTGCACATCGCTGGAACATTGGTTATAGAATTGTCTCTAACTTCACGTATCTTTTCGCACTCCATCACATAGTGACGGAGGGTGTGCGAATAATTTTGTTGACCCAGTTTACATTTGGTCAGGTCTCCATCGACAGATGATGAGAATTCCCGGAGATACTTTGGGATGCTGGTCGGCAGACGTTCCATCTTCTTGTGCCACCTGAGTTCGGTGGTCGCGCCCGAGATCTTCTTGCGGCTCCGCCTTTTCCTGGGCTTGGAGGGGCCTTGTCGGGGCTGCTTCCGTCTGCCTCGTGGTCTCGCCTCCAGCTGGTGGTCGGTGTCCCACCTGCGTGTTTCTCTTGGCGGCAGTATGGGGTGTTTTGGCGGTCCTTCCTTTTCCTGTCCCTTCTTAGGTGGTTCCTCTTGTTAGCGTCGGCTTGGTTTTTGGTGGGGTTGGGGGCCGTCGTCGTGCCACATACTGTCGCCTCTCTTTTGTGCGGCGCTGGCGGGGCCGCTTTGGCTTGCTTTCGGTCTTGGTGTTGCTTCTACACCGTTAGTACGCTGTCTTGTGCGTCGTTTCCCCTCCGGCCTGTTCGTGCGCCGCTTGCACCATCCTGGTCTCCGCTGTTGTGTGCCATGGCGTCTGTGTCCGGAGCGCGTTTTTGCGTTGATCCGGTTCTGTTCTTCCCGGTTCGCCTGTGATGGTGTCCCGGGTTGTCAGCCGTGTTCTTGCGGCTCGGCTGCCTGTGTTCTTCACTCCTGCCCGTGATGTTCGTGGCTTTGCTGCTCTCGTTGCCGTCTGGATGACGTGTTCGAGCAGTCTTTCGGGCATGGATCTTTGGTGTTCGTTCGGGGGCCTTGCTGCTCGTTGTTCTTGTGTTGTTCCCAGGACTTTCCGGGGCTGTGGCGCCTTGGGTTGGCGTTGCTGCCGGTTGTCTCGCTTCCAGGGGGAGGGGTGCGTGGTGTCCGCCTCCCGGTTCCGTCCCTTTTGATCTTCCTCTGTGGGTAGTTAGCTCCGGGGAGCCGACGGGGCTCCCCCCAGAAAACCAGCGTTGAATGTAATGAAACGCCATTTTCTGGGTGAGTCCCGGAGGCTCCCCGGCAACCCTCCCTCCCTCCGGTCGGCGTTTTTTTTCGCGTGTCTTGACATCCAGCCTCAGAACTGATGGGTGGATAGCCGGCGTGGGAGGTCTGGGGCTCCCCCTTCCCCCTCCCGGGGAGGGGGGAGCTGCGCAGACAGCGGCGCGGTGACGTGTGACGTCATACTAGTTTGCTTGTTTTTCTGTTGGGGAGTTCTATCCACTAGTTTGGCTTTTGGTAGCAATTTTAACCAGAATAGGGGTTTGTTTTGGGGCGCTTACCTTTCTGGGTGCCTGTCCCGGTCGATGGCAGACATAGAATGCTTCCAATCACACGGGGGCTTCTATAGGCCATTGCTCCCCTTGCCTCTCTGAGGGGGCCCGGTTCTGGCCGTGGTCCCCGGTAGGCCTAAGAACTCCATACACATGACTGATGCCAAAGTCTGACATTAGCATATCAGCCTGGGATAGCTCCGGGGAGCCTCCGGGACTCACCCAGAAAATGGCGTTTCATTACATTCAACGCTGTTTTTTTTTTTTTTTTTTTTTTTTTTTTTTAACTAAAGTTTTGAAAGGAAAGGCAGAGCTAAAGTACACAATGGTAGTTAAATGAGATTATAATTTGAATTCTGGCTATACAGCAGCTATCCCACAGTCACTGAGGAAAGAATTAAGGTGAGCTTCAGTGGTTATTGAATAGGTTTTTCCAATGTCAGTCCTCCTAGCTATAATTTTACCATCTCGCACAAAACAGTGCTTAATTATAGTGGAATTTTTGCAGAAACCACGCAGTTTAAAAAAGAGATTTTGCCTGAACCTGGTCAGACATTCATTCACATAAACAGAGGATTTACTAGCGACTGCAGATGTGATAAGATCAGACTTGCGGGAGCAGCTATCTAGTTTTATTCGTATTCTACGGTTATTTGTACCAGATGATTTGGTACCCACTCTATAAGCTGATTTGATGTGATTTTTTTAGATTGAATACCTTAGCACTTTCGCGCGCGCGGCACTCCGGGAAAAAAAAGCGCATTGTGCGCGCGGCATTCTGGGCGCTCAAGTGTAAAGACAAAAAAGTGTATAAACTTTTCACGCTCCTAACATCAATTCTCGAGCTACGTATTTCATTTTAGTATCAATGTGTTGGCAATAAAATTCTCTACAAGATCATATGCATAAAATGTCACCAAAGCATTTGCTATCCCACCACGAAATAAATAAACACGAAGATGACTCGCCGTGACACCCAAACACGAAGTAAATGTTCATACTCTTTCGTTTGTTGCCAGCTCCACATTGATCCTACAGCGTTGATTTTGATATCACTGAACTCGCAATAAAATTCCCCACCCAGACATATGCCTATCAATGTATAATTATGATACGGGGTGACCCGCACGAGTGTGGGAAGTGGCCGAAGCGTTAGCCGTGATTTCAGCAGCGACGACACTGTTGTGATGCAGCGCTTTGAAAGTTTATACTTATTTCACTGTCCTGACATTATTTCTCGAGCTACGTATTTCATTTTTATAGCAATGTGTTCGCAATAGAAAGTTCTATAAGAACATGGGTAGAATTGGTCAACAGAGCGTCAAATAAATTTGCGGCGAATAAAATCTTACGCGTGTTTGTACCCGTGAGCGTAAAAAGTTTTTACTTTGTTGATGTTTTTCAAGTTTATACTTGTTTCACACCGTTTTTTTTTTTGTATAGTGTTCGGAATAAAATTCCCTACACAGACATATGCCTATCAAATACAATTCTTGGGAATTCGCAGCTGTAGAGACGGCCAAACACACACAACCGGAACCCGCTCTGGACACTCCAACTCACACCCGCAACACCCACAAAAAAAGTTTCTGGTGTTTCGTGTATACTTACTTTAGTTTTCGTGCTACAGTTGTCATTTAGGTATCAAAATATTCCTAAGAAAATAGACTACAATACTACAACAACCTAGGACAATTATGTGTACTTACCAAAGGAAAGACGATTGTAGAAAAATAAGTTGAGCATTTTCTCTCCACTCCACCTCCTTCAGGTACCGATTCCTGAAGTTGCTCAACAGATGTTCGTAGGTGGAGTGAAGCTGGTGCGGGTGGTTACTTCTTGTCCACCCAATACACCCTTTTCCTGTGATAACTGGTGTAACACGGTATGACACAAAGTGGAACATCGCATGTCTTGCATGCTATACCAGTTTCCTTCCTAATACCCGACTTTGAACACACTTGACACCTGCGACGTTTGGGGAGTTTTACAAGTTCATGCTTCAATTTGTAGTTCAGGCGAGTCTGATAAAACAACACGTCCCTGTTGTCTCTGTGTTGGTTGTACACTACAGTCTGAATCGTCGCTCTCACCATTGTCTTCAAACAACAGTGTAGCAGATGAAATATCTTCATCAGATTCATGGTCGGCTTCAGCACGAGGTGTAGACGTGAAGAGAGGGCGCCTCACACCCGACGGGCCAGGTGTTGACGGGTTAGCAGCAGGATACACAGGACCAGTGTCATCATTTATGTCTGGAGCATGAACTAAATGAGGAGATGGTGTTGTTGTTGCAGGCCACTCTTCCTTGTCAAATTTCAATAAAGCCCAAATAGCAACCTCATGAAACTGGAGCAGAGTTAGTTTCTTTCGGTCATCTGTGTTGGCCTTGTACAATGCATAAGCGTTTTGCAAAGCCATTTGCAGGAAATAAAAGGTTATTTTCTTTGTCCACTTGTGACATTTCCTGGCGAAATGGTAATACTTTACCATTTGATCAAAGTGGTCAACACCCTTCATGAACTTATTGTAGTCAATAATTGCCTTTGGTTTGTTCACCACAACCTGCTGTAGTCCTGTTGTTCCATCTGGCCTACGAACTCGTTTGCGTTTTTGAACTCTATTTGTGTCTGCATTGTGGAGGTTGGTAATCATAGAGACAACTCGCTTGTCTTTCCACAGCAGAATGAAGGTGTTGTCCTTGCGGCGGTAGACTGTGGTATCCACATCAGTTAGGCCTTCAGTGTCCTCCTCCGTCGATTCAGCCCCATGGGCTCCAGGCCCCCCAAATTCACATTCTTCTTCTAAATCCTCACCTTCTGCCTCACTTCCATCCAAATCCACTTGATCAAAGGCATCCAAGAGATTGGGAATCTTGGTGGGAGTGAGCCTCAATCCAGAGAACATCCTATAGATGTCGGTAATCTTGTCTTTTCCAGATGAATCAGAGGCTCCTGTAGCCGAAACACCGCTTGGGCCTGGTGCTGGATCCATTATTGATGAATGTAGTTGGTTACAAACACACAGAAACGGGTAAAAATCCTTGAAACCATGCGAGTTTGGCGCGCAAGGGGAGAGAGATGCGATCGCTCCACGTGACAACAAAATGGGCCTGTCACGTGAGCCAGTAGGCCGACGTGACATTCGGCCTACCCGAGAGAACGGGAATTTCATGGCGCACAGTTTGAAACAAACCCCAAGTAAATCGGATTTAAGCTGGATTTTTTACAATTACTTTAATACGGACCGTAAATGTACAACGCGATCGCACAACTGATAGAAATATAACCGTCGTATATGTACGGGATGGGCGCGCGAAAGTGTTAACTTATCCTGCAATACCTTGATCACGATGGCAGCACAGTCTTCTCCATCAGTTTCTTGGGGAAAATCATGTGAAGAGATAATTACAGACTCAAGTAGTTTATGTTGGTCTGTTTCATCTTGGGTAACAGTGTGTTGGTGTTGTAGGTTGTTCAGATGGTTCTCAAACTGTTGCAATATTTCTTCTTGTTTTCTAGTGGTTTCATCTGGGTTAAAGTTAGTAACTGTGTTCTTGAGAAGGTTTAATTCTTGCTCGAGGTGGACGACTTTGGTAGATAGATCTTGATTGTTCTTGAGTAAGGTTCCAGCTTCATTCTGCAAAGATAATAATGAACCTTGCAGGTTCATTATTAAGGCCGACTGCTCTTTGATTACTGACATTTGATCTTCATATACTTGAGTTAATAACTTGAGCCAGGGGTTATCAGCAAGGCGCTTGAAGTCAGAACAAGGGGCAGCAGCTCGTTTAAGTTGGTCCATATGGCTACATAACAGTTGCATGGCCCATAGCTTTACACAGGTCCACAAATAACCCAACAGGGAACTCATTTTTATCAAGAGCTGCATGTATCATGTTAATCATTCTAATAAGTGCATCGTTAGTGCTTTTTTGGGGTCTGAAGCCATATTGACGAGAGCTAAGTATATCGTGTTTGGCTAGATAAGAGTAAAGCTGCTGGTAGATTAGTTTTTCAAATATTTTTGACAAGTTCGGCAGGATTGATATAGGTCTGTAGTTGTTAACATCAGGGAGATCACATTTGCGGACAGGGGTTACTCTCGCTTTTTTTAGAATATCTGGAAAGGTTTGGAGTTCAAGTGACTTGTTGAAGAGCAATGCAATAGCAGGAGCTAAAGATCTGAAGGCTTTTTTGTAAATTAAAGTTGGTATCTCCTCAAG
>WNGS01161802.1:29740-45039 GCA_020271785.1 Procambarus virginalis | reverse complement strand
GAGTAAGGGAATGTTCTTATGTGTTCTTGGGAACACTCAGTACTCTAAGCTGTGAGAGGTGTGGCCAGGGTGGGTTATGAGAGTAAGGAATGTTCTTATGTGTTCTTGGGAACAAAGTCGTTAGGAGTTTGGTAGTGCCATTCTTATCTTTAGTGTAGTCTCGTGTTGTTAATATATTTCTTGTTATTTATGTGTCTAGTACAGTTACTGAGCCAACACTGTGGGTGTAATGTGTGAAGACAACAACAGGGATACAGTCCAGGGATTCTTACCTCATATACCTCAGGAAACTACATCTGTAACTCAATACTGACTCAAACTGTAATTCAATACCCAGTTACAATTAACTGTAGCCACTGCGTGCTGTTTATCTAGTAATGGTAAATTCTAGTTATTTTTAAGCATTACAATAGTTCTATTTTCAATCAGGAGCAAAAATCATTGAGAATTTTTATTTTCATTATTTTTTATGTAATAATAGTTACACACATATAAGCTGCTGCCTGGATGCCACTGTGATAACAGTATCCGATAAATTGCTGAGAATGTAATAGTTTATGATTCAAAACTTCTAAAGAAAATCAGTTATCATTTATAGTGACTGCACGACCTATATGTTCATAAAAATGTTCATAAAAGGCCTTACGTTCAACAATGCCATCTTGAGGTTATCTTGAGATGATTTCGGGGCTTTTTTTTTTAGTGTCCCCGCGGCCCGGTCCTCGACCAGGCCTCCACCCCCAGGAAGCAGCCCATGACAGCTGACTAACACCCAGGTACCTATTTTACTGCTAGGTAACAGGGGCATAGGGTGAAAGAAACTCTGCCCATTGTTTCTCGCCGGCGCCTGGGATCGAACCCAGGACCACAGGATCACAAGTCCAGCGTGCTGTCTGCTCGGCCGACCGGCTCCTCCGGCCATTATATTAGTCTAAACGATAAATTAATATTTATATATTAATGAGACGGAGAAACGTTTGAAAATATTTGGTAACGTTAATTTACCCAGATTCATTGGCCAAGTTTGAACGAACTCTACACCTGAAGCAGCCTGTGTAAGAATTGTTCTACACCTGAAGCAGCCTGTGTAAGAATTGTTCTACACCTGAAGCAGCCTGTGTAAGAATTGTTCTACACCTGCAGCAGCCTGTGTAATAATTGTTCTACACCTGAAGCAGGCTGCGATGTCTGTGAAAAAAGTAACATTAAGGGTAATATATGCATGAAAACTAGTAAAAGAAAATATGTGGGCCTAATAACGATCCTACACACTCATCTCTTAGTTATAGATTATATGTTTATTACATTAGGTGATAACAAAAGCATCAATTACTAATATGGATCTACTTCAAGCTTCCTGCTGCTTTTTTTTGGAAAAGATGAAATGACATATAATCAAATAGCTGATATATGTAACACGAACGAATCAGTCTTAATTGGTGACTTAAATCTGCCTACACCATACTGGGGAGATGCAATATCTAATAGCTATGGACATAGTTTGTTCACAAGTTGACCAGACCACACACTAGAAGGTGAAGGGACGACGAGGTTTCGGTCAGTCTTGGACCATTCTCAAGTCCAGAATTGACAATGGACTTGAGAATGGTCCAGGACGGACCGAAACGTCGTCGTCCCTTCACCTTCTAGTGTGTGGTCTGGTCAACTTACTTTAGCCACGTTATTGTGACTCATCGCCTGCGTTTGTTCACAAATTTGTTTTAAATCGCACTGTGTTAATTGGTTAAGAATCGAACGTGGACCTCAAATATCCTGGACATAATTTTATCTTCTAATAAAGATTCTATAAATGATGTACAAGAGGACAAAGAATTCAGTTCTACTGATCATCATTGTTTAATCCAGTTTAACATGGAATAGATGTAACAAATTATGAGGAAATACAAAATTTGTAAAAAGCTGATTTAAAAAGTGACAAAAGTTATCCTTCCCGAGCAGGAATTATATCACCATAGAATAAACACAAACAAGGCCAGGACCAAGTTAAGCAGTGCATCACTCAAAACTAATATTGAATTACAATCAATGTATCATCATGTTGTAGTGTATGTCATCATGCTGAGACATGTCATCATGTCTCAGCATGATCACACGTGGCTGCTGCAGGTGTGTTGCTGACTATCAGTGAGGCACATGTGGCTGCTGCAGATGTGTTGCAGACTATCAATGAGACACATGTGGCTGCTGCAGATGTGTTGCAGACCATCAGTGAGGCACATGTGGCTGCTGCAGGTGTGTTTCAGACCATCAGTGAGGCACATGTGGCTGCTGCAGGTGTATTGCAGTCCATCAGTGAGGCACATGTGGCTGCTGCAGATGTATTGCAGACCATCAGTGAGGCACATGTGGCTGTTGCAGGTGTGTTGCAGACCATCAGTGAGGCACATGTGGCTGCTGCAGATGTGTTGCAGACTATCAATGAGACGCATGTGGCTGCTGCAGATGTGTTGCAGTCCATCAGTGTTATGATCTCAGCCTGCTGGAGAAACGAGTCTGCCCTTGAGAGTTATTCAGCAAGCCTGACCTAACTGGAAGGTCCAGGAATTATAGAGGCGATAACACAGATGTAAGATGGTGTGTTGAATTTAAATAAAAATTTGAGATTATGGGCAATGAGCAAGAAAACAGATAAATGACTTGTTAGGAGATGTGGACAAGTTACTGGAGGCGTGAGGCTCGCTTGTGGAGGGCGTTGACCTCACTTGAGGCCAGACATCGCAGGGGAGAAGCCGCGCTTTGACGAGCTCCCGCCAGGAGGGAACCCCTAGTGATATTATCTCCAAGAGAAGAGAAGGTGCAGACGTTCCAGCTGTTGAATCGAGCTGAAGACGTTGCGGTCTCAAGTCCTGGACGGCGAGGAGAGAGTATTAAGCCGCCCAGTGACAGTTTTGTGGGCTGTGACAAGCGCCCTGGTCAGACGTTGTCAGAGGGAGAAGCGCCCTCGACCAGATAATCTGTAGTAAGCCCGATTTAAGCCAGTTCATAGTGTTTGCTTGTAGTTGGTCGTGTGCCCAGCGACAGTAGCAATGTTTATTTTCAAGTTAGAAATGTTTTGGTAAGGCAGAGAGCCTAAAATAAGAGAGTGAAGTGGGAGGAGCGCGGAGCGACGTCCATCTTCTCTGAGCGCTGGCGGGCAACTGAAGGAGCCCGGCTCCTGAGGGAGGAGGCCCCTCCCAGCGTGAGTGAGGCTCGACCAGCGAGGTGGCGCATGGACTCGCCCACGGGGGAGTCCACTCTCATTAAATGTAGAAGACAGATAGGGAGTGGAGACAAAGATGTTGTGTGATTAATTTTGTTTATGTGTTAAAAAGGGAAACAATTTATTGGAGTGCAAATGGGTTGCAGGTTTGTCCTTTGGGGAAGAAGTTGCTGAGGACTTCGAAGCCAGCACAGAGGGAGTGGTTGGTGAGACTCCAAGGCAGTGGAGGAGAGGACCTCGAGCTGTGAGGAGAAGCAGTGAGGAGGAGTGTCACGTGCTTCTGCAGAGGTGGTGAAGTGCCACAGTTATTCGAGGAAACTTTATGGTGCAGCAGCCAGGAGAGCTGTGGATGATCCTAATGGGAGTAGGGAAGCACCATAATTGTCCAAGGAATCTTCATGGTAGCAGCCTGGAGGAGCTGCAGAGGATCCTGGTGGTTAAGCCCGAAGAACCTGAAGTTGTCAGGGTAGTGAAATAGTTCTAACTGATCACTTGTATGGAGGTGAGAGTATTTGTCATTAGCGTGAACGACGCAGTGAGAGGTGAGTGATCGTTTGCCATTTATGTGCCAAGAAGTGTATATTGAAGTTTAGAGCTACAGACGTAGGCAGGAGTACCTACAGATATATATGTATTCTAAGACTGATAGAATGGTCGATTGATTCGTTGTGTGGCACGGATCATTTATACTGATATATATATATATATATATATATATATATATATATATATATATATATATATATAATATATATATATATATATATATATATGTATGTATGTTATTGCATTCAAATGCTGATTTGCCTTATATGTGTTTAAAGGTATATATATAATTATATATATATATATATATAATATATATATATATATATATATATATATATATATATGTATACATTCTCTTGATGGTAGTGTAACATTATATTGTAAGACTTAATCTACTTGAGGAGGTTGATAATATTAGGTAATACCAAGAGATAGGATACCACTTAGCAAGCTGAGGATAGAGTTCTGATGGTGTTGGAGTGCAACCTGATTATAAGTACAGAGTATAGGATTCATCATTATTATTATATGTATGCGTGTATTGTATATGTACTTCGTCCAGTAAATGTACCAAATTTGCTGGTGTTTGCACTTGTCCCGTGAGGCTTCCCAGGAAATAGTAAAGAAGAGAGAGAGAGAGAGCAAGAAACAGGGACCACTGCTGTGGACAGGGTAAGACAGAAGTCTAGTAAGAAAAAGGGGATTGAGGAGGTCATATTCCATAAGGAGAGAGTGGGGAGTCACAGCGGCTCGAGTGGGTGTGTGCACGTGACAACAAGGCTGCATGTTGGAGCCGCATCCCTAAACGTGTGACGTTGAGCCCCTCTCCAAGAGCCAGAAGTGCCTAGTGTGATCTCCTAGTGAAATATGAGCATTTGTCGAGTTGTGGGTTGGGTGGTCCGTCAGCGGTAACACCACCAAATCCACCACTGCAACATCAGTGAGGCACATGTGGCTGCTGCAGGGTGTGTTGCAGACTATCAGTGAGGCACATGTGGCTGCTGCAGGTGTGTTGCAGACCATCAGTGAGGCACATGTGGGTGCTGCAGGTGTGTTGCAGACCATCAGTGAGGCACATGTGGCTGCTGCAGTGTGTTGCAGACCATCAATGAGACACAGGTTACTGCAACAGTTGTGTTGCACTCTCCGTGAGGTTCACAGCTTTACCAGACAGTTTACAGTTGTTACCAGCTTACCCAGAGAGTTTACTGTTGTTTCCATCTTACCCAAATAGTTTTATGTTGTTACCTTTTTATCACAGAGTTTAATATTGTTTCCAACTATCGAAAAGAGTTTAAAGTTGTTACCAGTTTTACAACAAAGTTTAATGTTGTTATCAGCCTTTCCAAAGAGTTTAATGGTGTTACCAGCTTTAACAGACAGTTTACTATTGTTACCAGCTTTCCCTGAGAGATTAATGTTGTTACCACCTTTCCCTGAGAGATTAATGTTGTTACCAGCTTTCCCTGAGAGATTAATGTTGTTACCAGCTTTCCCTGAGAGTTTATGTTGTTACCAGCTTTCCCTGAGAGGTTAATGTTGTTAGCAGTGTGACGATAATCTGTAATAGAGCAGTGACTATTCTGGCTGGTGTTGTGGCAATCGCACATTATTCAAAAATTAAAATAAAATAAATAAGACTACTTGTTTCCTCTACCTGTGAGAGCTGCAGGTGAAAACTAAAGAAATAAAAATTTCAGACATTTAATGTAACAAAATGATTTGAATAACATACAAACAAAGCCCCTTTTCCACTTGGCTTAAACACAATTACAAGAGAAATAGACACATCTGAAAGTAACATTAATGGCAAAGGTGCAATTAATACGTTATACAAAAGCTGCAGAAGTCAACCGACACCGAGGGGAGCGTGAGTAGATGTTCCAGCTGAGAGCACGAAGTGTATTCTGATGACTGGACGCAGGTGAGCTCCTTATATATATGGGCCAGGTCAGCATAGATAGTGCGAATCATGTGGGAATCCATCAGCCGGCAGTAAGACAAGCAGTTAGAGTCTGGTCGACCTGTGCCTAGGCCTCTGCCCAGACAGCAGGTGTCCAGGTGTCTCGGGTACTAGAGAGTGGAGAAGGGTGGTGTCTATCTAGACACTGAGGCATCTGAGAATGTATTGTTGTGGTCGTTGATGCTGATTCCTTATGTTGAAGCATGCAGATACATTGGTGAATAGGCGGTATTGGAAACAGGCAGGATCTACTGCCTAAGCAGGAGATATCTGAAACACCAGCTTTTCCAGACAGTTTACTCTTGTTACCAGCTTTCCCAGAGAGTTGAACATTGTTACCAGCTTTTTCAGAAAATTTAATGTTGTTATCAGCTTTTTCAGAAAATTTAATGTTGTTATCAGCTTTCTCAGAAAATTTAAATGTTGTTACCAGCAACATTAAACATTTCTCATAGAGATTACTGTTGTTACCAGCTTTCCCAGAGAGTTTAATGTTGTTACAAGCGTTACCAGACAGTTTAGTCTTGTTTCCATTTCTCCCAGAAAAATTAATGTATTTACCTGCTTTATAAGACAGTTTAATCTTGCTTCCACTTTTCACTGAGAGGTTACTGTTGTTACTAACTTTCCCAGAGATGTTAATATTGGTTACCAGCTTTCCAAGAGAGTTTAATGTTGTTACCAGCTTTCTCGAAGAGTTTAATGATATTACGAGCTTTCCCAAACGGTTAACTGTTGTTATCAGCTTTCCAAGAGAGTTTACGTTTCTTATTAGCTTTCCGGTGAGTTTATTGTTCTTACCAGCTTTTCAAGAAAGTTTAATGTTGTTACAAGCTTTACCAGATAGTTTACTGTTGTTGCCTGCTTTTTCGGACAGTTTAATCTTGTTTCCACCTTTCTCTGAGAGGTTAGTGTTGTTACTAACTTTCCCAGAGAGTTTAATGTTGTTACCAACTTTCCAAAATAATTTTAAGTTGTTACCAGCTTTTCCTGTTGTTACCAGCTTTCCCAAAAAGTTTATTGATATTACGAGCTTTCCCAGAGAGGTTACTTTTGTTACCAGCTTTCCATAAAAGTTTAATGTTTAATGTTCAGCTTTACCAGACAGTTCAATGTTGTTACCAGCATTCCCAGAGAGTTTAACGTTGTTTCCAGCTTTTCCAGAGAGTGTACTCTTGTTATTAGCTTTCCCAGAGAGTTAAATGTTGTTACAAGCTATCCCAAAGAGTTTACTGTTTTTTTCGAAATTTTCCAGTAAATTTACTGTTGTTACCATCGTTTCCAGGAGGGGTTTCCGTTGTTACCAGCATTTCAAAAGAGTTGAACGTTGTTGCAAGCATTCCAAGAGCGTTTACTGTTGTTACTCACATTTCCAGGGAGTTTAATATTGTTACCAGCTTTTCCATAGAGTTTAATGTTGTTACAAGTTTTCCCAGCGATAATAATGTTGTTACCAAAGTCTATTTTTGGTAACACCTTTCCCGAAGAGTTTACTGTTGTTACTAGCATTCCCAGAGACTTTATTGTTGTTAAAATTTACTTAAAGAGTTTAATGTTCATACCAGCTTTCGCAGAGTTTAATTTGGTTGCCAGCTTTCCCTGAGAGTTTAATTTGGTTACCAGCTTTCCCTGAGAGTTTAATGTGGTTGCCAGCTTTCCCTGAGAGTTCAACGTTGTTTCCACCTTTCCCAGACTCTGCTTCAACAACTGTCCCTCAAGACCATCAGAATCTACCACCGAATCTCACTATGCTGGAGTTCCGTAAGTTACAGAGGGAGGATCCCTCATTAACACCATTATTCTTCCAGGCCGAGACTCAATCTGATAGTATTCCTGGGTTCTTTATAGAGAACCAGTTGCTCTACCGCAGGTATCGACCCAGTAAAGTAACGGAGGATGACGATTGGGCTAATTTCGACCAACTAGTAGTTCCCACCAGCCTACGGCCCTATATTCTACACCTGGCCCACTGAGCGCTTTCTCACTATGGTTTTAATAAATCCTATCACGCCATCAGACAAGACTATTACTGGCAAGGTATGATTAAAGATGTAAAAACTTATATACAACAGTGTCATACAGGTCAGATGGCAGGAAAACCTAACATCTCTATTCCCAAGGCTCCTTTGATTCCTATCCCGATGCCTTCGGAACCCTTTCACAGACTCATCATAGACTGTGTTGGTCCTTTACCCCGGACCAGTTCTGGCAACGCTTATATACTAACCATCCTGTGTCCAACCACCAGATTCCCCATAGCAGTTCCTGTAAAGAACATTACGGCTGCTACTGTGGTGAAGCAACTGTTGAAGATCTTTACCCAATATGAAATAGAGGGAATACAGAGAACATATACAGCACGTATAGACGCGATAAAGCACCTAAATTATTGGGATCGTCTCAAAGCTTTCCAAATGTACTCACTAGAAAGAAGACGAGAGAGATATCAAATAATATACACCTGGAAGATACTGGAGGGCCAGGTCCCAAATCTACACAGTAAAAAACAACGTACTGGAGTGAACGATATGGAAGAAAATGCAGAATAGAACCAGTGAAGAGCAGGGGTGCCATAGGCACAATCAGAGAACACTGTATAAACATCAGAGGTCCACGGTTGTTCAACGTCCTCCCAGCAAGCATAAGAAATATTGCCGGAACAACCGTGAACATCTTCAAGAGGAAACTAGATTTATTCCTCCAAGGAGTTCCGGACCAGCCGGGCTGTGGTGGGTATGTGGCCTGCGGGCCGCTCCAAGCAACAGCCTAGTGGACCAAACTCTCACAAGTCAAGCCTGGCCTCGGGCCGGGCTTGGGAGTAGAAGAACTCCCAGAACCCATCAACCAGGTATCAACCAGGTAATATGGATTTCCTCGGGAGATTGAAGTGACTGTGCCACCAACTTCACCAGTGATCTCTTCAAGAAGACACTGGAAGAATTCAACATCACTCAGGTATTGTCCAGCCCCTATCATCCTGCTTCATAGGGTTCTCTTGAACGTAGTCACCAAACTATAAAATCACTCCTTAAGAAATTTTGCAATGAAACCATGAAAGACTGGGATAAACAACTTGACATCATCATGTGCATTTTCAGAAGTCTCCCAAATGAGTCTCTAGGAGTATCTCCTTATGAGATGCTCTACGGACGTAAGTGCCGTACTCCTATTAAAGCATTTAAAGACTCTCTACGTAATGCCACCTTCAGTGACCCTCTGTATGTGCCCCAGTTTCTTCAAAACTTAAAGCACATTCTCAAGAGAGTACGTAAATTTGCCAACGATAATTATTAAATGCTCAGATAGGATGAACACTCATTTTGACAAACACAGTAAAATCAGGAAATTTAAAGCAGGAGACTTCGTTTTAGCATATTTTCCGATCCCAGGTTCTCCATTGCAAAATAAGTTTTCAGGACCCTACCGCATCAAGGAGTGCAGAAACAACCACAACTACGTTCTTGAGACTCCAGATAGGCGGCGGAGGACCCAGTTGTGCCACGTAAATCTTTTGAAGAAGTATAAAGGTACAACCCCGACTGTGTTAGTATCTCTCTCCACTCTTCAAGATCCATACCTCCACAGTGAGACCTTCCCTGCTTCTCCTCCTGAAAGCACTAACTCTAAGTCAGTGCCTTCCAACTCGGAAATTCTTACAGATCTTCCTAAATATTTTCAGGACTGTAACAGTTCTCCTCTCATCAGAGTGTTCTAAGAACATCAAAGTTGCTCAGCGATGATCCCCAGGAATGTAATGTGGTTCAACACGACATCCAGCTACTTCCTGATACCCGGCCGATTCGTCAACCCTTCTACCGTATCAACCCGTACAAAAAGGAAGTTATACGTGCTGAGGTACAGTATCTTCTGGATCATGGACTGGCCACCCCTTGTGATCCCTTTGGGCCTCACCCTGCATCTTGGTGTCGAAACCTAACGGTAAAGTACGATTATGTACAGACTATAGAAACTGAATCTCGTGACCGTCAAGGATGCTTACCCTTTACCTCGTATAGATGATATCCTTGACGCCGTAGGTAATACTACTTATCTTTCCCAGATTGACTTGTTAATGGGCTATTATCAGATTAGTTTGACAGAGCGGGCTAAGGAAATATCTGCCTTCACACTCCTTTTGGCCTGTACAGATATGAACGCCTTCCTTTTGGACTGTGTAATGCCCCGGCCACCTTCCAGCGAGCTGTCAACCGCATCATCCATGGCCTAGATCACACCTACACTTACTTGGATGACATCGTTGTGGCAACCGACACCTGGAACGAACATCTGCTCCAGCTGCAACGATTGTTCTCCAAGCTCCTGACAGCTGGCCTTACCATCAACTTGGGCAAGTCCACCTTTGCTAAAGGTAAAGTGCGTTATCTTGGTCATGTAATAGGAAGTGGCAGCCTAGCTCCTTTAGCCATTCATACTCAAGCCATTCGGCATTACCCACAGCCTACAACCAGGAAGCAGCTCCTGCGCTTCCTTGGCCTTGCATCTTATTATCGTAGGCTTGTGAAAAATTTCAGTACGGTAACGACACCACTGATCAATCTGACCAGCCCCAAGCAACGGTATCATTGGACCATTCAACAGATCGTTGCCTTTGAACAACTAAAATCTCTGCTATGTTCTAATCCCATTCACGCCTCTCCAGATATTACGAAGCCCTTCATCATCAATGTCGACGCAAGTGGCACCGGCATCGGGGGCGTTCTAATGCAACAACGTGGCGAAGAGGTTCTTCCTGTCAGCAACTACAGCTACAAGTTGAAGCCTCATCAGAAGAACTATAGCACCATAGAAAAGGAACTCCTCTCCATCGTCCTGAACCTTCAACATTTCGAACCTTACATGCAAGGAAATCGGTCCACTTCCATCTACTCAGACCACAATCCCTTACGATTTCTGCAACAAGCCCAATTCAGCAATCATCGTCTTCTACGCTGGGCTCTGTATCTGTAGAACTTTAACCTGGAGATCTTCTTCATTAAGGGTTCGGATAACATCATAGCCATAAAAGGACCTTACCGCATGGCGCCCTCTCCAGAGTCTACGAGGTAGAGGCAGCAACTCCTACCACTCTACCGTCTAATGAAGTAACTTAACCCGTAAGAGCAGGTTTCGGGGGAGATATGTGACAGTAATCTCTTTCAAGAGAGATTTAGCCTGCCCTTTCCTTCATCTCGTTACTCTTTACGTCTGCAACATCAAGATACGGCATTCAAAAGTATTATAGATGTGGAATAACAGGCGTCTTCTTGGTGGTACATTCACTCTCCCCCCCCCACCCCCCTCATCGCTGTCGCCGCACCACCCTCGTCGATCACCAAACTACCACTTCAAGCCAACTCTCTCCCCATTGGTGAATCAGCGACTTCACGCGACTCCAGCGCCCTCTGCTCGCCTATATATAGTCTTGCATGAGCAGTTGTCCCTAAGAATATTCTTTGTGTCCACTTACTGTACCTCACCTCACTCTACCACTCTACGACTGCCCAGACAGGTACAAGTGGAGTTTTTTAACGCTTATGTCGACCGTGCTCTCAACCACAGCTCAGATGGAAGCAAGTCGATGAAGAACTCTGTAGGGTAAGGCAGGTCCTAGTCAACAACGGCTTCTCCAATGGTTTCGTTGAAGACATCATAAGAAGAAAGTGAAACACCATGCACCTCTGAAGAGACAACTAGCACAACACCTTTGCCCCCTATTAGACTATTTTACAGGAACTTCTTTTCCACAGCTCATAAATGGAGGAAAGGTCCTGAAAGATATTGTTGATAAATGTTATCCCTACAGACAAAGATCAGAAAGATACATTTGACGATTTACTATAAAACCAGAAAAAACGGCCAACCTACTCATGAGAAACTCTCCAGACACAAAGCAGAACGCTTTAAAAGAGACCAACGTCGTCTATGCCTTCAAATGCCTACTTGGGGACTGTAAGCCCCCAAAAACTCAGTATATAGGCAAGACAACAACATCTCTTTCCAGCGATTAAGAATGCATAAGCAACAGGGCTCCATTAAAGAATATATAATATCATCACACAACCAGACCATCACCTGAGAAGTCTTAACAAACAACACAGAAATCATCGATAGATACAGCGATAGCAGGCAGCTCGACATCTGCGAGGCACTACACATCAAAAGTCAACACCAGCAATCAACAGCAATTAATGCCCAACTATTCTTCTACCCACTTCAAGACTCCGTACCAATATAGAAGCATCAACAGGAAGTACGGCCCAATAGGCCCTTGCAGTTACTTCCATTCTTATGCTCTCATATCCAATTAATACCCTTGTTTCGTGTTCTGTCTTGTATTTGTCACAAGTTTGTTCACTTCATTCAAAACTGTTGTACCCATATCACCTCACCCAAATGCGAGTATGAATATGGAAGCAAATGGCGTGTTTACAGGTTACAGTTGTGTGTATAACTAAAGTCATTGAAAATGTAATTAGTAATTACGAAACGCGTTCAGGCATCGCATCAGACAAGAAATAAAATGAATTTTGTAGAATTGATTTTTCATTACCATCGGTAGTGGGCAGGTAGAATTTCCTTCACAAGGACGTCGGATGCTGATAAGGAGGACAGGAAGGCTGGAACAGCGATTTGCGTTGCTGTTCGAACTCCGAGGCCCCCAAGTCTTACGGGAAGAGAGGCTTGTTTCCACTGCAGGCCATCAAAAGAGAGGTTAAGGGCTTTTTCTAGCATTGATTTCAGTAACCGGTCATACTCACTTAGTTTTGGCTACTGTAAGATGGTGAACACCTCAGAAAGTAGGTTAACCTGGGGAGGGACAGACATCTGGTGATGAGGTAGAGTGCATCATGAGCATCAATATCCTCAATCCTCCCATCCATCCTCTTAAGGTCGGCGATTTTCTTATCAAGGACCTCATCGATGGATTTCACCCCCAGGGGAGCTCCTAGGAGTGTGCTGTCTTCAGGTTTAGTTTTATGGATGGTTGGCAGAAGACCCTCTATTCTCTCTACGATGCCCCGGTTGGAACAGATTATTTCACATTTAGAAGGGTTCAGGGTGAGGCCCAAAACTGCACCTTGCTCCTGGATTTTTCTGATGTCCTCCAGGAGGGAGTCTTGGGAACCATCTAGGGTACCATCATCCAAGAACCAGATGTTAAGCTCGCTGGACAGGACCTCTGTGACTTGTTTGATGACAAGCAGAAAAGGAGAGGAGCAAGGGGGTCACCCTGTTGGACGCCTTCCCGCGAGTCAATTTCATGTTCGCCAAAAAGTAGCTTAAGATCCATACTGTAGCATGAATGTACGAAAGGGAGCGGGAAGGGAAATGACTATGAACCGCACGTAGTACAGCATCCCTCCGCACCAATTGAAGGCATTTTTGAAATCTAGCTTGATAAGGGCCTTTTCGTCTGTGACATTGGCGATGAAGGCTCGAGCTGCAGTGGGCTGCCGCCTCACCCCTTGTGGAATGCCAAACCCAAGATGTTTTGGCTTCAGCATGTTGGCCGCTGCATCACTAACTGTTCTTGCAGCGTGCCTTTGCGACGAGACGCCGGAGAGAATTGCCCACAGCTATTGGCCCTGATCCCTCACATCCTTTTTCTTTAGAGCACAGAGGGATGTTCCAAAAAAAATAGGTCTTATGGACGGTGGTATGTTGCCAGCTAGACATGTGTTGGTGATCTGGTTAGTTCCACTCAAGAGGTTCTTTGCAATGTCACCCAGTGCAGGGTTGAGCATTTGCTTGAGGTGGCTGGGTTTTAGTCCTGTGAACCCACCAGCTGATCCATGTTGGGAAGGACTATGGTGCTTTATGGACCCAGATTCAGCCACCCAGAGAGGTTCTGACTCCGGTAGCCCCCGACTTGTACAATGTCGTCCTCAACTCGGAGCCCTGGCAGGGTGTTTCTCCCTTAGGGCTTAGCTGTTGCGGCATCTCTGTCGGCAATTGAGTCCTCACTGGTGATAACTCTTATTGCGCCAATAGTGTTTCCTTCTTCTATTTCTTGGTGACTGATGTTCTGATTTTTGATGTCTCGGATATGGCACTGTTGCTCTTCCTGCCCTGGGTGTTTCTCGCGCGAGTGGGAAGGCGCACCTGGTTGTCCTCCCTGGAAAATCATTTATAGCTTTGATGATTGAGGCAATAAGGTTTTGTCTCTCCTTGCAGGGGGGGCTAGACAGTATACTGCCAAACAGTAGGAGGTTGTGCCATGCTTGGGTAGTTCCAGGAGAGTCGTTGACCTTTCTCAGGAGGGCAGAATAATTTGGCTGCTGCGTGGGGCGGGCCTGCTTTAGGTAGATGTGTGCAAGGTTCTGGCTGATGTTTGCTTTGATAGCTTCTAATAAACTTTCCGTGGGAATGAAGGTCTGGGAGGTGTTTTGCCTGACGGGCGGTGTGGGCTGTTGAGTTGGTGTTCCTCCCTGGGAGGGCGCCCAGAATCCCAAACACCTGGCTCTGTTGTGGTAATGATTGCGCACATTACCGTCATCGACCGGATAAGGCATACCCTGTCACACGTCTGACATCTGTCCTTGTCTACCCCTGCTTGGTGGCTCATCTTGGCTTGGAGAAGCCTGGTTGGCTGATTGAGAGCTGCGACATGGGCGGGCGCTGGGCGGGCACTAGGCGGGAGGGTGTAACGGCGGGATGGAGACTGGAGGGTGGGCGGCGGTTGGAGGCTGGGGGCATGATCAGCTGGCCTGGCACTCACTACTCAGATGAGTGGAATACATATACCACCTCTTATACAAATGTGTGGGTATACACCCACTACACAATGTGTGGGTATACATGGGTGGGTGGGTGGCGTAGACACACACATGGAGAGCCACCCGGCATCTATGGGCGGTGGAAGGTGGCCTCGTGGGTGGGGAGGCGACCGTGGTGGGGTGGGGAAGGAGGGGTGAGAGCAGGTACTTCCCGGCCTGGGCGCTGGGTGGGGGCGGGGGTCAGGGCGACACTAACACTGGTACTAATTCCCCGTATATCACTGCACAATGATGAATGAATCATACACTTGTATCTGACTCACTGGCACGTGTGATGTACTCACAATATGATAGATATGTTGCGCCAATTATCGCTGACAACGTAATTTGTTCAACACAAACTTTCAAAACTTTCAAAAAAGAAAACACAAAACACTATTTGGCACACACGTAACCCGCACCTCTCTCTCCTGACCACACAACACCCCTCACTCACCCCCCACCTCCCCTCCTATGGGAGGCCTACAGGGTCTATCCTGGCCCCTCACTCCAGCCTCCATGACTCCACACTGCCAACCCAACTGTTTTGATAAGTTTTCACATAGATGGTACACCGTAGGCACTTCCGGCCACTCCCACGTCTGCTTGGATATATATATATATATATATATATATATATATATATATTATATATATATATATATATATATATATATATATATATATATATTAGTATATTTTTTTTTGGTAGCAGTCTTTCTGGTATCATATGTTGTTAAATATGACCGAAATTAAGATTAATAATTCTAACACGAATTTTCTCAATATTTCTTATGTTTCCTTTTACTGT